>OY856409.1:421493360-421508360 GCA_963693085.1 Alisma plantago-aquatica
AAGGTTACATATAGTCCTATGCTCGCTATATAATGTAGACTTGAGCAACTCACTCATCTAACTCATACATACTCTCTTTTTTAAATTTTTACAAATTTTCCCAGCAATAGTACTATGCGACGGCATCTTCACCCACTGGCGGTGGAATTCGGCCGTCGAGGGTGTGGCAGCCGGGTGCCGCTTGTCACTTGGCCCCAGTTCGCCAAGAAGTTTCTGAACGACAGGTTCCATGTCGACCTCCTGCACGTCGCCTTGCCCGTCGGGGTGAAGGCTCCTTTCAGCTTCAGCAGTAGCAGGGCCGAGGCGTACAGTGGGAAAGAGCAGACTCAGAAAGCCGTCAAGGAGGTGATGGCACCTGGGGAGGAGGTCAACAATGACAGGAGAAGGGCCAACAAAGCGGTGGCGGAGGCCAGGGCTATGCCACCGGGAGGATCCTCGGATGGGGCTGTAGATGATCTCATCCGCTACACCGCTGGCGTCGCCGCTGCTGGTAGCGGTGGAATTTGCCATGAATAGATTACTGAACTGAACTGAAGGAGTTTTATATATAAGGAAAAATGCATGCGACTGGCCACTGGCCAGCTAATTAGGGGGAACTTTGCGCTCGAGACACACTAAATAATTGACGGTAATTTGGGTAGCAGATAGCTACAATTGCCGTTTTACAACTATGGGTATTTAAGACAGTATGATAATATATAATAGACGGTGACTTGGTTATATATAATAACCCATCAGTAAGCAGCAATCAATCATTCGGTGGTAACCTGGGCTGAGGCGAATGTATCGTTGATCGTCTAATCAGTTGGTTAATATATGCAGTTACACTATATGCACTTGTAGTCTCAGCGACAAGGCTTACAAGATTCTAGAATAAACTATATGGACTATTTTTTATCTTTGGGGACGACAAAGTAAAGCAATACAAAAAGAAGACAACAAAACTAGATAAGCGATTACAAGATTGTATTGTACTGATTGAAACAATGTCTAAACGGAGTATAAGTCGGTACATCAACGGATCCTATTTATATATTTCTGCCGAATAGAAAAATATGAAAATGCATATTATGTTAACTCTGCAAAATATTATACACTTAAGGCGGGGGGATGAACCCTCTACAATGATGATGATTAATAATGATGAATTAGCATAAACCTACGTGAAGAGCACGGGGTGGATTGAAAGATACTTCATTATGGAAAAAAGTTATTCAATAGCAGAAGCTTTTCTACAAGGCTAGTAAAACAGAACGACGAGTGTATCCAAATAGTAATACTAACAACATAACCGCCTAAAGATAAAAATAGTTCTCTTGTATCAAATCCCTCAAGAGGGTGTACATATATCTCATGGTGGAGTTAGGTTTAGTATGAATGTGACACGAATATATGAGATTAATCTCTCAATATATATTATAGTCTATGTAAATATATGATCAGTGATGTATATAGTTTCAATATATATATATTTAGATAATATACATAAATATATAATACAAATAAGATAATTTTTTATTTAAAAAAATGAATGTATATATATATATGTATATATATACATGTATATATGTATATATATACATATATATATATATGTATATATATATATACATATATATATCTATATATATATACATATATATATATCTATCTATCTATCTATCTATATATATGTATATATATGTATATATATATATATGTATATATATATATATATATATATATATATATATATATATATATATATATATATACATACATATATATATTTATTTACACTCCACGTTTCTCCTAAAAATTCTCTTCTTAATTCGTTTTCATAGTTGTTTACTACTTGAGCTAATGTGGTTGCTGTTCCTTTTACTGCTTCTTTATCGTTGTCAGTTAATCCTTTCCACCAATCTGCTACGATTCCTTGGAAGGTTAAATGACAAAATCTTGATGCTGTTTCAATATCATAACTTTGTGATGTAACTGATAAATAAGTGACTTTTGCCCATCTTGTTATGGCTTCATCTATATTTCTTACACAATTTAAATTTAAATAAATTCCGTTAGCACTAATATATTCTTGATTCATATAATCAACTGGGGTTTCTATAGCAATATTACTTGGTCTTCTATCAGATGCCCAATTTATTCCTTCGTATCTATTTCTATCAGTAGGTTTTCTTCTAAAGCTAGGATCTGACCAGTATCTCGCCCCTGGTTGTTCTGGTATTTCATTTCTACTGCCTTGTCCGCTAGGGATAGTTGTAGGAATATGCATGGTTACTTGGCTTCCAGAACTTTCTCCCTGTAGTGGTTTCATGTTTACCGTTCTAACTTTTTCCGTTAATCTTACTATTTCTTGACTTAGACTTTCTAATTCTTCTGCTTCGGCTTCTAAGTATCTATTTTCTAATTGTTCGATTTTAAAGTCGTCTGTTTCTTCTATCTGAAGGGGACATAAACTTATTTCGTTTCCACTTGTTTGGAATAGGTTTATTTTTGATAAACATTCATTATTTTGTTTTTCATACAAATATTCCATTGTTCTTTGTAATTCCACTATCATTTCTTGGATCTTCTAAAAGTTCTTTGAATGGTTTTCATGAACCTGTACTTCTAGTTTCTTATACATATTATTCAATATTAACTTCAAATTCCAGATCTAAAGCTTCGTATATGTTATTATCTTCTAAATCGTTAAATTCATTCTTCAAAATTTTATCTTTGAGTTTTGAATCGTTACATGGCTCTGATACCACTTCGTTGGTGCAGAAATTTTTGATTATGTTATCATGCTTTGAAAACATACTCGAACTGCCCTTATGGGTGTTGTATGCTTTCTCAGCCACTTCGTTGGTGCAGAAATTTTTGATTCTGTTATCATGCTTTGAAAACATACTTGAACTGCCCTTATGGGTGTTGTATGCTTTCTCAGCTTTATCATTTTGTCTATAATTATTACATTTTTTAGACCAGATTCTTAATACATTCTTCTTTGTACTACAAGGTTTTCGCATAATTAAATTCATAGTGTAAGAAACTAGCATCCAGAAAGAAGACGATAACACTCTGAGTATCATAGATAGCAAGATAATCTGTATACCTGTGTTGCCCACCTCGCTTCCTCTTATCTTCAATCGCCAGCCGATCTTCTCTTAACGATTTCTAAGAGAAGTACTCCTTAGACTTCGACGTTCCGGATCTCAGACTCCTCATCATCCTATAGCCTTCATGTCCCCGTGTCCTTATGCACTTCTTTGCTTGGTCAGACTTCTGGACGATGACCTCCGGGATGGAATAAGGGAGAGATATCTCTCGACTGATGAAGATAGAAGAACTGGGGGTGTAACGGGTTACACACTATCTTTCCTATTCTATGATAGTACAAGGATTATGATCTTCAAGCTGGAGCTTGTTTCCTACACTTGTAGAATTAGCACGCAAGAATCATCTCAAGAACTTGAAATGGAATCTGGAATAGAATTAGGAAATCGAGCCTCTGCTCTTTTATTGCAGGACCTAATTTACATACATAGCTACCCTTTGGGACTCACTCCAACTACGAGTGCCCCTACTACTATCCCTTAAGAGTTTATATAGAGACTCTCTCGGTTACATTGCATTGATGCTTCTCTTTTTCTTTACATGGTTGTCGAACACTTGTCCGGTGGCGAGCGTTCTTCTTTTTGAAATCTTTCATATTACAAATAAAAAACAACCAATAACAGGGAAAATAATTGCACAACTCAATATACAAGATATTGAGGCATTATTTGAAAAGAATAATCCATTAGCCCTTTGGAATATCAGTCAAGAATGGGCTACAATCGAACTAATTGATGAAAATAAAATAATCAGGGTAAAACCCATGAGATATAATCCTGTTGATATTGAGGAATTCCGTACCCAATTACAAGAATTAGAAACATCACAATTAATACAAAAATCAAAAAGCCCACATTCTAGTCCAGCATTCATGGTAAGAAACCATGTAGAAATATAAAGAGGAAAAGCTAGAATGGTAGTAAATTATAAGCAACTAAATCAATATACCAAGTTTGATGGATATTTTCTTCCACATAAAGAAACCTTAATAAATATAACAAGAGGAAAAAATATTTATTCAAAATTTGACTGTAAATTAGGATTTTACCAAATACGATTAGATGAAAAAAGTATACCATTAACGATATTTAGCACTCCATAAGGACATTATGAATGGACGGTAATGCCCTTTGGATTAAAAAATGCTCCACAGATATATCAAAGAAGAATGGATAAGGTATTTGAACCATATAACTCTTTTTGTCTAGTATATGTTGATGACATTTTAATAGCCAGTAAAAATGAGGAATAACATTATAAACATTTACAAATATTTTCCCTTCTTTGTCAAAAGACAGGAATAGTATTATCTAAGAAGAAAATAGAAATTTGTAAATCTAAAATAGAATTCTTAGGAATAAAATTAGACTCAAGTGGAATAGAATTATAGGAACATATTGTAGAAATTTTTTTTAAGTTTCCAGATAAAATAGAAGACAAAAAACAATTACAAAGATTTTTGGGATGTTTAAATTACGCTGAACAATTCATAGAAAACTTGGCAAAATTAAGGAATCCCTTACAAAAATTATTAAAGAAAAATGCTATTTTTCTCATGACGGAGGAACTTATAAATCATGTTAGATTTATAAAAGAAAAATGCAAAAATTTGCCAAGATTAGATCTACCCTTAGAAAATGACGACTTAACAATAGAAGCTGATGCCTCAGAAGAATTTTGGGGAGCAGTCTTAAAAAAGAAAGATGAACAAAAGGAAAAAGTATGTAGATATACGTCCGGAACATTTACAGATACAGAGAAAAGATATCACTCAAACGAAAAAGAATTATTAGCATTAAAAAAGGGAATTAAAAATTTTTCCTATTTTTTATTACCCAAAAAATTCCTAGTACGAGTAGACAATACCCAAGTAAAAGCATTTATTAAAAATAATCTACCATCTACACCAGAATATAAAAGACTAAGTAGATGGCAAACATTCTTTGCAGAATATATTTTTGATATAGAAATTATTAAAGGAAAAACTAACGTTCTTGCAGATTTCTTATCAAGAGAATACAATGGAGCAGGTTGACAAAAAACTTGCAGAATTAGAAGCTCGACTGCAGAGAAATTGTAATTTGTTATAAGAAAATTACGTAGAATTAGTAGAGATGATCCAGAAGCAAGATAAAATTATTGATAATATAGAGGAAAGTAAACAAGACATTGCAGGAATAATTGCAGATTTAAACCACTTCAGAAGGGAGATCCAACAAAAAGGAGCAGAAAGGACGGATAAAATGACAGGTAAAAGGCCAATAGATATATCGCTCCAGATTTCTGATTCTGTCAGAAAAACCACTGAAAATACAAGCATGATGGCAAAAGAAAGCAGCTTTAAAACTGCTAAGACCAGCTTCACAGCTGAAAATACTATCTCTACGGAGAAAGATAATAGCCAAGTGGCAAGAAGCAGTTTTCAAACTGCTATTTCTTCAGAAAATAGCTCCCGCTTAACTGCGGAAAATACAATCTCTTCAGAGAAAGAACACCGCAATACAGCGGATAATATCAAATTGATGCCCGAAAGGATATTTAAATTCCGAGTATCTCAGAACGAGCAGGAATATGACCTGCAATTGAGCCTTGCAGAGTTCTTAACAAAAAATAAAAATGAATATAGAACCTTATTAGAGATTATTTACAATCTCAAAACAACAGAAACGTGTGTTCCAGATCATACGGGAATATATCCCAGAATTAACTTTGATAAAGGGGCTGATCCAAGAATCATCAGAGATTGTTTCAGAATCGGAGCAGCGAATTTAATATATCTAAGCCAAGATCTTGGGGAAATACAAGGACTGCCCCAAGATATTGCCAGATCAGTCAGAGAATTCAAAAATAATAGTCCACTAGTAAAACCTACTAGTGACATTTATATCAAGATTTTCTCAGCATCAGAGGCCTGGGAAAAATTAAAGAAATTTAGTCCAATACACTGCATTCAAATTGGAGTATCTTCCCCAGAATATGTCAAAGAGATTGACGCAGATTATAGAAAAGAATTTGAATAGAACAAGGTCAATAAGGAATTTGTTGAAACAAGAAGGGCATTAGGATTAAAAATCCTTTGCCAAGTACTAGAAAAATTAATTAATGAAAACCGAAGTTGGCTTCATAAGGCTTCAGATAGCACAATCATTCTATCCAATACAAGAAGAACTAATACCTCTACAAAAATTAATTTAGAAAGGTTTCTAAGAAAAATAGAAACCGGACAAATTAAATCAAGCAACAGATGTCAGCAGATATTTTGCCAACTCAGAAGGCATGAGGGAAAAATATGTCCCGCATGTCAAGATAAGATGGAAAGAGACAGCCAAAGCAGCACAAGCCGATAAAAAGCATTCTAGAAGAAGACACGTCATCAATGACGTAAGAAGACACTTGCAAGAAGCAAAGAACGACAAAGAACCCTCCACCGGACAGATGTACGTTGGAGAAAGATTTCAAAAAGAAGAACGCTCACCACCGGACAAGTGTTCAACAATCATGTAAAGAAAAAGAGAAGCATCAATGCATGTAAAGAAAAAGAGAAGCATCAATGCAATGTAACCGAGAGAGTCTCTATATAAACTCTTGAGGGATAGTAGTAGGGGCACTCGTAGTTGGAGTGAGTCCCAAAGGGTAGCTATGTATGTAAATTAGGTCCTGCAATAAAAGAGCAGAGGCTCGATTTCCTAATTCTATTCCAGATTCCATTTCAAGTTCTTGAGATGATTCTTGCGTGCTAATTCCACAAGTGTAGGAAACAAGCTCCAGCTTGAAGATCATAATCCTTGTACTATCATAGAATAGGAAAGATAGTGTGTAACCCGTTACACCCCCAGTTCTTCTATCTTCATCAGTCGAGAAAATGTTACCAACAAGAGTTTATTCAATTTATTTTATACCAAGGTACCCGACCCATGGGGATTTAAAGCGATGCAATTATATCCCCAATACATCGGACAAAGAGCAGATACATTAGGAGGACGAATAGAATTTTTAAGAATGAAATTAGAAGAATGGTGTGCAGAAGCCACACTAAGTAGAAAAATAAATAAAGTAGTAAAACAAGGACTTTGTTGTTCCCAATTAACTCATCCAATAACCATAGGATGTGAACCAATGAGGTACAATAGAAGAAACAAATATAAATTCAAGAAAAGGAAAAGGTTTGGATTTAAACCTAAACCGAAACAAAAATATTATAGAAGAAAGAAAAATTATAATAAAAAGAAACCAAAAGAATGTAATAGCTATTATAATTTGTAGTCATATTCCATTCTTGTCCATTGAAATATTTTCCATATAATTTATAATTTCTAGCATTTCTATTGTCTGCTAAAATTCTTAAACTTGTCGTTCTTGGCAAATTTCTTAATATTGGTCGTAATCTTCCGTTATATCTATCTGTGCTTGCTCTAGCTTCTTCTATTCTATCTCCATTTGTTAATTGTAATTGATTTCCCTCATATCGTAATCTTCTTGGGATTTTATTATCTGTTACTAGGGGTTTGTCTGAAACATCTATGTTTATGTTTTCTGGTATATCTATTTCAGATATTATATCTGGCTTAGTAATTTTTCCTATGTCTTTAAATATATTAGGAAGCATTATAATATCTTTATCTTCAAATTTTTCAGAGTGATGTGTATTACTAAGAGCATAGCTTATTATATATGTTATCGAATAAGGAATAGATCCTTTTTTCATAAATTCTGTTATTTGAAAATCCTGTATTAAACTTAAGGTTCTGTTTATATTATTATCTCTAATATTTACGCTTATCTTTGGATAAATATTAAATATTAGTTTCTGATGACTAAGATTTCCTTGTAATATTCCTAACGTAGCATCTCTTCTATCATTAATCCTATTATCCATTAATACAATATTTATAGGTGAATCTATTCCTTCTCTAAAAGTTGCTTTGATCATCATTTGAATGGCTCCTATGTGAATCCATCCTATTTTAGATCTATCTTTTATTTTTTCCATTTTCCTCATTAAGTCCTCCTTTCGTAGTAAAGGTATATTTATTCTATTTCTAGTATATTCTATTTGCATAGGCATTTCTCTATTAGTTATTCCATAATAAAAAATATGTTTTCTTTGGGTAATTTTCTCAAAAATTGATGTTTTAAATCCATCAGAATTTTCTAATCTCAATTCGGTGTTTCTTATCCTATTAAATAATTTTCTATCTATTAATACTTCTTGCAAGAAATTTCCTGCTTCTTCCTGATATTCTTCTATTATTTCTTCTTCAGTCTGATTCTGTGTCTGAGAAATAATAGATTGATCCATCGGATTGCTCATCATCAGTTGTTTGGACAAATTCTTGAATATTTTCGATCTCAGAAAGTTCTTCTTCTATAATTTCCTCGAATTGCTTTTGATTAATCTTCTTAGATCCTCTTTTTGGACATTCATTAGCATAATGTCCTATTTCTTGACATATAAAACATTTACATTCTTTTGGTTTCTTTTTATTATAATTTTTCTTTCTTCTATAATATTTTTGTTTCGGTTTAGGTTTAAATCCAAACCTTTTCCTTTTCTTGAATTTATATTTGTTTCTTCTATTGTACCTCATTGGTTCACATCCTATGGTTATTGGATGAGTTAATTGGGAACAACAAAGTCCTTGTTTTACTACTTTATTTGTTTTTCTACTTAGTGTGGCTTCTGCACACCATTCTTCTAATTTCATTCTTAAAAATTCTATTCGTCCTCCTAATGTATCTTCTCTTTGTCCGATGTATTGGGGATATAATTGCATCGCTTTAAATCCCCATGGGTCGGGTACCTTGGTATAAAATAAATTTAATAAACTCTTGTTGGTAACATTTTCTCGACTGATGAAGATAGAAGAACTGGGGGTGTAACGGGTTACACACTATCTTTCCTATTCTATGATAGTACAAGGATTATGATCTTCAAGCTGGAGCTTGTTTCCTACACTTGTGGAATTAGCACGCAAGAATCATCTCAAGAACTTGAAATGGAATATGGAATAGAATTAGGAAATCGAGCCTCTGCTCTTTTATTGCAGGACCTAATTTACATACATAGCTACCCTTTGGGACTCACTCCAACTACCCGTACTCCTACTACTATCCCTCGAGAGTTTATATAGAGACTCTCTCGGTTACATTGCATTGATGCTTCTCTTTTTCTCTACATGGTTGTCGAACACTTGTCCGGTGGCGAGCGTTCTTCTTTTTGAAATCTTTCTCCAACGTACATCTGTCCGGTGGAGGGTTCTTTGTCGTTCTTTGCTTCTTGCAAGTGTCTTCTTACGTCATTGATGACATGTCTTCTTCTAGAATGCTTTTTATCGGCTTGTGCTGCTGTGGCTGTCTCTTTCCATCTTATCTTGACATGCGGGACATATTTTTCCCTCATGCCTTTTGAGTTGGCAAAATATCTGCTGACATCTGTTGCTTGATTTAATTTGTCCGGTTTCTATTCTTCTTAGAAACCTTTCTAAATTAATTTTTGTAGAGGTATTAGTTCTTCTTGTATTGGATAAAATGATTGTGCTATCCGAAGCCTTATGAAGCCAACTTCGGTTTTCATTAATTAATTTTTCTAGTACTTGGCAAAGGATTTTCAATCCTAATGCCCTTCTTGTTTCAACAAATTCCTTATTGACCTTGTTCTCTTCAAATTCTTTTCTGTAATCTGCGTCAATCTCTTTGACATATTCTGGGGAAGATACTCCAATTTGAATGCAGTGTATTGGACTAAATTTCTTTAATTTTTCCCAGTCCTCTGATGCTGAGAAAATCTTGATATAAATGTCACTAGTAGGTTTTACTAGTGGACTATTATTTTTGAATTCTCTGACTGATCTGGCAATATCTTGGGGCAGTCCTTGTATTTCCCCAAGATCTTGGCTTAGATATATTAAATTCGCTGCTCCGATTATGAAACAATCTCTGATAATTCTTGGATCAGCCCCTTTATCAAAGTTAATTCTGGGATATATTCCCGTATGATCTGGAACACACATTTCTATTGTTTTGAGATTGTAAAGAATCTCTAATAAGGTTCTATATTCATTTTCATTTTTTGTTAAGAACTCTGCAAGGCTCAATTGTAGGTCATATTCCTGCTCGTTCTGAGATACCTAAAATTTAAATATCCTTTCGGGCATCAATTTGATATTATCCGTTGTATTGCGGTGTTCTTTCTCCGAAGAGATTGTATTTTCCGCAGTTAAGCGGGAGCTATTTTCTGAAGAAATAGCAGTTTGAAAACTGCTTCTTGCCACTTGGCTATTATCTTTCTCCGTAGAGATAGTATTTTCAGCTGTGAAGCTGGTCTTAGCAGTTTTAAAGCTGCTTTCTTTTGCCATCATGCTTGTATTTTCAGTGGTTTTTCCGACAGAATCAGAAATCTGGAGCGATATATCTATTGGCCTTTTACCTATCATTTTATCCGTCCTTTCTGCTCCTTTTTGTTGGATCTCCCTTCTGAAGTGGTTTAAATCTGCAATTATTCCTGCAATGTCTTGTTTACTTTCCTCTATATTATCAATAATTTTATCTTGCTTCTGGATCATCTCTACTAATTCTATGTAATTTTCTTGTAACAAATTACAATTTCTCTGCAGTCGAGCTTCTAATTCTGCAAGTTTTTTGTCAACCTGCTCCATTGTATTCTCTTGATAAGAAATCTGCAAGAACGTTAGTTTTTCCTTTAATAATTTCTATATCAAAAATATATTCTGCAAAGACTGTTTGCCATCTACTTAGTCTTTTATATTCTGGTGTAGATGGTAGATTATTTTTAATAAATGCTTTTACTTGGGTATTGTCTACTCGTACTAGGAATTTTTTGGGTAATAAAAAATAGGAAATTTTTTTAATTCCCTTTTTTAATGCTAATAATTCTTTTTCGTTTGAGTGATATCTTTTCTCTGTATCTGTAAATGTTCCAGACGTATATCTACATACTTTTTCCTTTTGTTCATCTTTCTTTTTTAAGACTGCTCCCCAAAATTCTTCTGAGGCATCAGTTTCTATTATTAAGTTGTCGTTTTCTAAGGGTAGATCTAATCTTGGCAAATTTTTGCATTTTTCTTTTATAAATCTAACATGATTTATAAGTTCCTCCGTCATGAGAAAAATAGCATTTTTCTTTAATAATTTTTGTAAGAGATTCCTTAATTTTTCCAAGTTTTCTATGAATTGTTCAGCATAATTTAAACATCCCAAAAATCTTTGTAATTGTTTTTTGTCTTCTATTTTATCTGGAAACTTAACAATTTTTTCTACAATATGTTCCTATAATTCTATTCCACTTGAGTCTAATTTTAGTCCTAAGAATTCTATTTTAGATTTACAAATATCTGTTTTCTTCTTAGATAATACTATTCCTATCTTTTGACAAAGAAGGGAAAATATTTGTAAGTCTTTATAATGTTCTTCCTCATTTTTATTGGCTATTAAAATGTCATCAACATATACTAGACAAAAAGAGTTATATGGTTCAAATACCTTATCCATTCTTCTTTGATATATCTGTGGAGCATTTTTTAATCCAAAGGGCATTACCGTCCATTCATAATGTCCTTGTGGAGTGCTAAATGCCGTTAATGGTATACTTTTTTCATCGAATCATATTTGGTAAAATCCTGATTTACAGTCAAATTTTGAATAAATATTTTTTCCTCTTGTCATATTTATTAAGGTTTCTTTATGTGGAAGAAAACATCCATCAAATTTGATATATTGATTTAGTTGCTTATAATTTACTACCATTCTAGCTTTTCCTCTTTTTATTTCTGCATGGTTTCTTACCATGAATGCTGGACTAGAATGTGGGCTTTTTGATTTTTGTATTAATTGTGATGTTTCTAATTCTTGTAATTGGGTACGGAATTCCTCAATATCAACATGATTATATCTCATGGGTTTTACCCTGATTATTTTATTTTCATCAATTAGTTCGATTGTAGCCCATTCTTGACTGATATTCCAAAGGGCTAATGGATTATCACTATAGTTCTTTTCAAATAATGCCTCAATATCTTGTATATTGAGTTGTGCAATGATTCTCCCTGTTATTGGTTGTTTTTTATTTGTAATATAATCACCTATCAATAGGTTTTCTTCTAAAGCTAGGATCTGACCAGTATCTCGCCCCTGGTTGTTCTGGTGTTTCATTTCTACTGCCTTGTCCGCTAGGGACAGTTGTAGGAATAGGCATGGTTACTTGGCTTCCAGAACTTTCTCCCTGTAGTGGTTTCATGTTTACCGTTCTAACTTTTTCCGTTAATCTTACTATTTCTTGACTTAGACTGTCTAATTCTTCTGCTTCGGCTTCTAAGTATCTATTTTCTAATTGTTCGATTTTAAAGTCGTCGGTTTCTTCTATCTGAAGAGGACATAAAGTTATTTCGTTTCCACTTGTTTGGAATAAGTTTATTTTTGATAAACATTCGTTATTTTGTTTTTCATACAAATATTCCATTGTTCTTTGTAATTCCACTATTATTTCTTGGATCTTCTGAAAGTTCTTTGAATGGTTTTCATGAACCTGTACTTCTAGTTTCTTATACATATTATTCAATATTAACTTCAAATTCCAGATCTAAAGCTTCGTATATGTTATTATCTTCTAAATCGTTAAATTCATTCTTCAAAATTTTATCTTTGAGTTTTGAATCGTTACATGGCTCTGATACCACTTCGTTGGTGCAGAAATTTTTGATTCTGTTATCATGCTTTGAAAACATACTCGAACTGCCCTTATGGGTGTTGTATGCTTTCTCAGCTTTATCATTTTGTCTATAATTATTACATTTTTTAGACCGGATTATATCTGGCTTAGTAATTTTTCCTATGTCTTTAAATATATTAGGAAGCATTATAATATCTTTATCTTCAAATTTTTCAGAGTGATGTGTATTACTAAGAGCATAGCTTATTATATATGTTATCGAATAAGGAATAGATCCTTTTTTCATAAATTCTGTTCTTTGAAAATCCTGTATTAAACTTAAGGTTCTGTTTATATTATTATCTCTAATATTTATGCTTATCTTTGGATAAATATTAAATATTCACTCAAACAAAAAAGAATTATTAGCATTAAAAAAGGGAATTAATTTTTTTTCCTATTTTTTATTACCCAAAAAATTCCTAGTACGAGTAGACAATACCCAAGTAAAAGCATTTATTAAAAATAATCTACCATCTACACCAGAATATAAAAGACTAAGTAGATGGCAAACATTCTTTGCAGAATATATTTTTGATATAGAAATTATTAAAGGAAAAACTAACGTTCTTGCAGATTTCTTATCAAGAGAATACAATGGAGCAGGTTGACAAAAAACTTGCAGAATTAGAAGCTCGACTGCAGAGAAATTGTAATTTGTTACAAGAAAATTACGTAGAATTAGTAGAGATGATCCAGAAGCAAGATAAAATTATTGATAATATAGAGGAAAGTAAACGACAAGTTTAAGAATTTTAGCAGACAATAGAAATGCTAGAAATTATAAATTATACGGAAAATATTTCAATGGACAAGAATGAAATATGACTACAATATTAATAGATTCAGGGGCAGGAGCTTCATTTATTCAACAAGGAATGATACCTTACTTAGAAAAAATACCCATAGGATCACCTTATGCATATATGAATTTTGATGGACAAGAATATGAAATCACACATCAGGCCATTGTTCCAATTGAAATACAAGATATAAAAATTGATATTACGATATATGTACAATCAAATAGTCGTAATGACGACATAGAAATTATACTAGGAATGAGTGCATTACAACAAATGGAACCATTTTCACTACAAAGGGAAGGACTATATTTTACAAAGAATGATCTTACTATTTCTTGACTTACACTGTCTAATTCTTCTGCTTCGGCTTCTAAGTATCTATTTTCTAATTGTTCGATTTTAAAGTCGTATGTTTCTTCTATCTGAAGAGGACATAAACTTATTTTGTTTCCACTTGTTTGGAATAGGTTTATTTTTGATAAACATTCGTTATTTTGTTTTTCATACAAATATTCCATTGTTCTTTGTAATTCCACTATCACAACACTACCTATGTTATATGGAAAAGATTTTACGGGAAAAAGACATGAATTAACTCATGGAGTTAAAAAACCTAAAATCATTTTATGAAATTATATAATTACATGTCCACCATTTTATACCCCTGAATATGCACAACAAGATATATTATTAGGAAATAACTTCACACAAAAATTTAAATTATATATACAACATCAAAATTATATTCAGTTATTAACACCCTGTGACCATTGGATTACAGTAAAAAGAATACAAAAAGCATATAAAAGAAACAAATTTAATTTTCGCAGCAAACGTGGTGATTATATTACAAATAAAAAACAACCAATAACAGGGAGAATCATTGCACAACTCAATATATAAGATATTGAGGCATTATTTGAAAAGAACTATAGTGATAATCCATTAGCCCTTTGGAATATCAGTCAAGAATGGGCTACAATCGAACTAATTGATGAAAATAAAATAATCAGGGTAAAACCCATGAGATATAATCCTGTTGATATTGAGGAATTCCGTACCCAATTACAAGAATTAGAAACATCACAATTAATACAAAAATCAAAAAGCCCATAGTCTAGTCCAGCATTCATGGTAAGAAACCATGCAGAAATAAAAAGAGGAAAAGCTAGAATGGTAGTAAATTATAAGCAACTAAATCAATATACCAAGTTTGATGGATATTTTCTTCCACATAAAGAAACCTTAATAAATATGACAAGAGGAAAAAATATTTATTCAAAATTTGACTGTAAATCAGGATTTTACCAAATACGATTAGATGAAAAAAGTATACCATTAACGACATTTAGCACTCCACAAGGACATTATGAA
>OY856409.1:422113360-422305860 GCA_963693085.1 Alisma plantago-aquatica
GATTAAATTAGGAATCAATTAATATCGTTAATATGTAAATAACATTTAGTATTGAATTTGTAGTATAAAAGAACCAATTACATACATTTGTAAGGGTTATTTATTCTAAACCACTAATGAATTAGCATTCGTCCTAATTTGGCACACATGATTCATCTTAAGTCTAGTGATGAAAGAAAATAAATAAAATACAAAATAATCTATAAAATGTAATAACAAATACTCTAAATGAATTAATAAAGTACTTAACCTATAAGTAATCAAATAAAATTTGAAGTGATTTTTAATAGTGAAATTAACAATAAAATTTGGGTCATGCATTATATTTAGTCAACATGCAAAATTTCAGACCAATTGCATGTTGTTCCCCTTCTAGTTGATTGATTTAGCATATATACATGGAAATGAATTTTTTTTCATTAAGTGTCTAAGTTTACATTTATTTATTTATTTTCATAACACTTCCCCCTCCAAGCATTTTCCCTTCATACATTTCTCCTCTCTTCACGTACTTTGCATGATTCCTCTCTCTAGCTCTTAGGCACTCCACAAACAGCCACAACAAGAGGTTGTTTCTTCTCATCTTCCTTCTCTTCTTCTTTCCTCTTCTCACCTCTTTTCATCCCTCCACTTCTATTTCTTCTTTGGTCATCTTTCTTGGATACCAGCAACCCTAACCCATGATTGTGCCCCTCACCTTGCACCAAGCAGTGCCAAGAAGCACCAGGGGTCTTCAGATAGTGTCGAGTGCCTCCAAGTAGAGCCACCATCCACCAACCTCATTATTCCTATCCTCCCTTGCTTTGACCTTTCCAGAAACCAGTGTGTGTTTCTGCATGTAATTCTGACCCCATCAACCATTGAGTTTATCATCCTCCATTAACACCTTTGGTCGTCAACTAGCCACAAGGTTGTCATCTCCTTGAGCCCTAGAGGCAGCACAGCCTCCTCCGACACCTGCCAATACACCTGAGCCTATGTAGTTTACTCCTCTAATCCCTGTAGACAACTAACTAACACAACAACACATCCACCCATCTCTTCTTCTCAATTCATCTTCCTCTTTATCCAGGCTGCTACCAATGTTTGAGAAATACTCAACAATCTTAACATTCCCATTCCCTTATATCACTCTATCCTATCCTTCCTAGACATACACAAACACTAGTTTGTGCCTCCATCATCCTTTCTCCTTCATGCGACCACATACATAGGGAATGACACCTTACTGTTCAGAAGACCGACGACTACTATTCCAAATCTAAATATTCTTTTCCACCTCACCTCCACCTAGGTTCCTATAGATTTTTATATGGTCTACTACCAACTTAGTTTCCTTCATCTCCCTCTTCATTCAGATGACAACCCGACTACCCTAAGTACCCTTCTCTTCCTGTGTGTGAGTCTCAATGATAGCACAATTACCTCCACAAGCATGACAAAAACTACTCAGATCGTGAGATCTATTTTCAAGTGACTTGAAGGAAATCACCATGAAGGGCATCTTTGGTTAGAAGAAGAGAAACACGAAGTCATGGGTTGGAAAATCATATACACCATCGTGACAGGTACATTAGAAAACTATTTATTATTTCCATATCTATAAACAGATGACCAAGTATGTCACAATAATAATATGACACTTAGGATCACATATATTATTAGTAAGTTTCATAAACCTGTAGTTTGTTTTGTTTTAAAGCCATCAAAGTATTATACTTATATAGTAGTGCATTACAGTAAGAAGGCTACTTTTTCCAGACACTATGGTATTAGATAAGTATAATACTTTATCTAGCATGTAAAATAAAAATACATAAGTTTTAATCATAATGAAAGAACTATGATCGTTGTAGTTGAATAATATATAAATGTATGCATAAGGGATTCTGATATAGGATGGTGGTCAAATAATTAATAAGATGAATGAATTGCCAACAGATTGAAATTATTATGTGATCAAATAAATATATAGTTATTAGAACATGTTCTTATGTTGAGATTCTTCTAGTTACTATCAATAGATATGAAATAAAAACAAAATGTTAATAAGTGAATTAGAAAAAATTAGTACCTATTTTTCATGGAACCGTATATTACACAACTCCTAATTCTAGATGATTATCAAGTCAATGGCGATAAGACCTAGGCATCCGTCCCTAGCATGCTTTTATCAAAATGCAAATGCAGAAGTGTAAAGCTTAGCATACATGAGCACATAACAAGACAAAAGCACCAATCATAGTCTCAGCATTCAACAAGATATATCGAACACCATTGTTTATTAAAAACTTTGAATTACATGCTCAAGAGTATAATTTTTCAACCCTGCTCATGTATACTAGGTATCTTATAACACGTACACCTGACATAGATCACTAATCCCATAAACTTCTAGCCATCTCTAAACCTATAAAATATGTGAAACAAGGTGGGTCAAGCACACGAGGTGTTGAGTACAGGGCTAAAAGATACATATGCATAAGCTTTACATAATTTAAAAATATTTATAGAGGTAATGAACATGAAATAAACAGGTTAAGTATGTAGCAAAATGAGAGTTTGTGTTTTATGTCATTTCACTCTAATTATACCACCATTTCATACATTCATCAATATCATGTATTTGTAAAGCCTTTTATGTACAACTTCTCATTAAAAGAGTCTATGAGGTTGCTCAAGATTATAAAAACCTTTTATTAACAATCCATGCTATCTTCATAACTCAAGTAGGATGCCCAACCTTATGTCCTTACCCCAAAACATCAGGAAGGTGCATGAGGTTTGTATAGTGGAGTTTATATATCATGCCCGTAGGTTATACAACAATGATATGAGAAAAACATCGAGTATAATATTAGAATACTATGTGGAAATATTTGAGCATGTAAAGAAGCATACATATGAATCACATTTCATGCAAGATAGTCATAGTCATATAACTACTTAAAGCATGTACCTGAATCAAAGTTTTCATAACCTAACATATGCTTGATCAACTAGAAACAAGCCACACTTGATTAACAAAAAGATTGCATACATGTATTAGATTCTCATCATTAACCATGACTAGATGCATTTTAGGGTTTTGGCCAAGTCAGGTTCAAGATTGGTTATTAGTGCATTTGATGTTCTCTTATTGATTTAGATTCCCTCGCATAGGCATGGTTCAAGTCTCAAGTCATTTGGACGTTCCATTCATTTGGTATGGTTATATCAATATTTAGGTCACTTACTTCCATCTCACGGTCTAATCACTCATAACAGATCAATCAAGGTCAAGGGTAACCTACACAAGAACCAACAGTTAAAAATGGGTTATATCAGCAAGATTATGACATAAAAAGCATAACCAAAGTTGGGTTGATGTCCCCTAGGGTCTAGGAATCATAAACCAACATTTCCAACATGCATTCAACTTCCCAACACATATGACTTATGTCATTAGGTTCCACATGTGACCCAAGTAGGACCTCCACATCAAAAGGATACAAGGGTAATAGGTTCAACACTAATATTAGAGGAAAGAAAATAAGAAAAGGATTCACATAGGTATCAAGGTACAAGAACCACAATGCAAGTCATATATGTCACATTAGACAATTTAGGCTTACAAACACCATAATAGAGCAAGAGGGTGTATCATAGACCTTAAAGTCATTACTCGTCACATGATTATTGATATCATAGATATACTATAGTTGGAGGCTACAAGGGAGTAAAAGGTTTTATTTTGGATCAAGTATAAACAAGCCTAAAAATGTGTGGGACATATGCATGCATATTATGGCATATTACCCAAACAAAATAATAGGGGGTTCATGAGTGATACAAAAGTCATGGAGTTCATATAGTTACTAATTTTCCAAGTTATGTATGCTTACATGGCACAAATAAATAAGATTAGCAATCTAGGGTAAAGTTCATCAATTACATGCAGAATAAGTAACATGAGAGCATTAGAGTTCATCATTGATCAAGAAGGGTGATTAGGATTCTCAAAAGCTCAAGATTTATATAATTTATTGATTTGAGAGTTAAAAAGTATATTTAGCATCAATATCCATGATTTAATCATAACCATGCATTAAATTTGGTCAAAGTAGTCAAATTCAAATCTTTAACAAAATCAGGGAACTAGAAGAAGATTCAGGGTCCAAAAACATGTTCAAATTGTAAGTATCATCAAGATGATGAATTTGATATATAATTTCATTAATTTTGGCAAAGGGATCAGCAATATATGAATTTTTGAAAGTTCACATAAGAAACTTTATAGATCTGGGGCTAGGTGTTACCTATATCATTTCGCCCTTGATCCAGGCTATTGATAGCCAATCAAACAGCCGATTATATTTCCCCACACCCACATTTGGGGTTGTTTAGACAGAAGCATCCATTGGTTTCCCCACATCTCTCTATCACATGGTCATTGGTCGCCCACTATTCGATCCAACAACGAACGATTGTAGACCATCTCCTACACCTGTCGTGCTGATAGGGAGACAATTCCCTTCTTTGCAAGCCCTTCACAGTTCCCCTATTTAACATTGGGGAATAGGGGCAAATAGGGGTAGTCACCCCACCATCAATGATGTCTGGAAAGGGGGAGGAGAGGCGTAAGGCTCGGGTGGCCTTGTGGGACACCGTCGGTGAGCGGCTTGGTCTGCGGCCTCGTCGGCATTATGGTTTCTTCCAACTGCCTAGAGGAGGACCTTTGTGGAAATGCACTTGAACTAGAAGGGGAGATAGGGGGAAGGTAGGTTCGGGGAAGAAAGATCATGGGCATCCAACCTAGTGCAGAGAGGAAGAGGTAAGACGTGTAGATGGCCAACGGTGAACTGGAGTCATGAAGAGGTCATGCTCTTGCCTTCCCTTGGTGGAGGCGACAGACCCCATGGAGGGACACAAGCATGTCTCTAGGTGTGAAGTAGCAAGGAGAGAGGATTACAAAGTAAGGATAAACAAAAGAAGATGGATAAAGGTTAGATGAAGGGTTTTATAAATGGGGAAGGTTAGGGTTCAAATCAATCTCCCATTTCCCTCCATTGCCATATTTGGGTAGAGGGGGGAGAACCCTCCTCCATCCCCATGATCATTTCTTGTAGAGGAAGGGGAAGGGAAAACAAGCAGAATGGGATACGACCTTGCCCTTGGGCCTATGCAGACTGGTCTAAGGTAGAGAAAAGAGAAAAAGGAAAAAAAAACATGTTATCTTTACAACATCATAAGTAGAGTTTTATGGGTCCGATTTATGTGATTTTGGTGTTTTTGGACTCACAATTGAACCCTTTATAACTTGATGTACATTGTAATGATAATAGGACTTAGGAAAGAGGATAAAATTTTAAACAAAAGTATGATATAGTAAGACATGCAACATAGATAAATCATGCAAAATAATGCCACATCTTGAAATGCAAAACCAATGCGACTCTAGTGGAATATTAAAGCACATCCACTTATAAAATTGAACTCAATTGGGTTATTTCTATTATTGATGGAGAGAGAAATATTCTAATTGAAGATGGGAAAAAATTGGGGTTGTCACATCCTTCCCTTCTTATAAGAAATTTGTCCTCAAAATTCACCCAAGATCATAGTAAAGGTCCAAGTTTCATATCCTTCATCTGTAATTAACCACCTCATTGGTGTCAAGGCATCCCCCATCATTGGGTGCACACATAATATGTTATCATCTAAGATTTTCCTATTCCAAATATGTATATATTACTTGATGTCCCATCATATTATGACATAGTCTTGACACTAGGGTTTTGAAATCACACATCCCTACTACATTTTGGGTTTTCGCATGTATTCATACAAGACAAATGTGTATTACCAAAATTTATATCCATTCCTCAATCAAACATGATCGTCATCAATACTTTCAAGCAAGGTTATCATTGAACACATATTTCGTCATTGACTAGATTTTATGTATGTTTCAATTAGCCTACAAAAATCCACTAACTATAGCAATCATGTTATTTTTTTTTAAAATGAAATCAGGCATTGTATACATCATTCATATTCAAGCTAAGAATCTTATGACATCATCATATCAAGTTCATGATCTCAAACTTAAATCTTTTTTGTGAGGTATGATTTCATATCAGGACTAGTTTAGGTGAGTGACCTGTCATACATGTTTCCAATTTTTAACTTAAGTGAGATATTTAATGTATCAAGCATCATTTGAGAGGCACCATTATCATTAAGATTGAGGTTTCATAATTATCTTGCTAGAGATCAATCCAATCAATCTAAGACTTGTATATATCCAACAATACATGCTACCCACGATCATCTACCCATAACAAAATTTCTACCCAACTTTTAAGAACAAGGAAAATCATTAGATTCTTTTACATACGACCATCAACCTGAGTATGAGGCTCAACATGGTGATCAATCATGATGTACATCATCTTAGGGTCTTGGTACATCTCCCTCACCTATATAGAAAACATCATATATTCAATTGCCTCCATCTCTAGGGTTTGATATTTTCATAGGAATCTAGGGTTCAAATATTTCAAGGGAACCACACACCAGGTGACTCAACTAGAATACGTAGAAATAGTATTTTTAGGGACTCATAATCATGCATTTCATCATTGGTATACCGTTTTGATAAAAAAAATGTCAGATTTTTTTCATACTAATAACTATGGCTAATTTTACATGTTTTGTCCCTGATCTTGTAAATATGATGCCTTCATGATCTTGTAATTGGTAATCAATCTCAATCATTCACTCTATGATCATTAATGACCTCTAGACTTTTGTATCCCTTATATAAGTGTACTTTAAGTATGTTTTACTATTATGTTCTCTTGGGCCTTTTAAATGAACACTAATGTTTACTTTGACCCTAAATGTCTATTGTTAACCAAAAGGTGACTCAATTAGGTGAATGCATGTTTCAAACTGATCAATTCTTTAACCTTAGCTTAACATGTGATCTGTAACATCCCTGACCTGGGTTATGTACTAACCCTAGGTGTTTTGCTTAATTAAGTGATTAGATGCTCGTGTTTATCCTTTGAAATGTAATTAATACTTTTGAGGGACTTATATTTCTACTTCAGCCCTTTTCGAATCATGTTGAAACGTTGTTTTGTTAATAATGGACTAATGTGCAAATTACCCAAGTAGAGGGGTTAACTTGAAAATTGCACATGTTAAGATGTTTCTTTGATGTTGAGACATCATAAGAATGAGTATGATGTGGTGACATGGATTCCACAAGCTTGAGCACCAAGATATAGCTTGTAGAGCAATCCTTGTGCTTTAAAACCTAGTTTTGGTGTAATGCGCAAATTACCCAAAACATACGGACCAACATGTAAAATATACCCTCTATAGGATCTATCATGTTTCTTGGAATCAAGTAGAGAAAAGAAAATGAGAGGGGCGCCTCATTTGAATGATCATGGTAGGAGTGGAATCTACTCACAAATAATAATATATTAAGCAATATCCAATAAGGGTGGATATTAATATACTTATCTCTAAGGTGTTAGTTCTTTCCTTTAAACCTTGGATAATTGAAAAGTCTTGCAAGTTTTAGAAGGTGGCTACGTATCCAAAGTATGGAGGAAGTTTTGGTGGAAACAAGTTGGGATTAAAAGAGATAACAACCTTTTTCTTTGCCTTGAAAACCCATAAATATATAAAGGAATCCTTATCAACAAAGCAAGGGATTGTTTCCCTTAGTTCTTTTCCTTATCTTCTTGCTTTGGCCGACCACGAAAGAGCTCTAGACCTGAGGAAGGTTGACCAAGCCAGTTTGGTAAGCTTTGATCATCATCTACCTTGAATTCATGGTGGAAACCATAAAACAAGGTTGGTCTATTGGTTTTCTTAACACGATTCTTCTTTCTAGCCATCTTCTTCATCCAAAAAGTGGAGGAAAGACCTTCGACAACTACTGGAGCTACATCCACCATTAAAGCTAAGAAGCTTGGAGCTCTGGATCAGTCCTATAGGCGGGTTTTATAACTCTAACCCTTAAGTTTTGTTAATGCAACCTTATTTCCTAAAATAGTTGCCTATATTTCCTTCTTTAGACACCTTTGTGTGTTTTTGCTATCATTTCCGTGAAGAACTGCCCATGTTCTTCGTTGAATAGAGGTAGAAGAAGATGACGTTAATTCCTATGCTTATCCAAGTTTTTACTTTAACAAATGGTCTCCCAACCTTTAGCAAACGGTTTACCAAAACGTTTGGAGTGAACGGTTTCAAACCGTTTGAGTTCAAACGATTCACAAAAACGTATGGAAGAAAATGGTCCAAGACCGTTTGGAGGTGTTGACCATTTGGAGGTCTATTGTGAATAGAATAGACTAATTACCTACCAAAATTCATTAATTAATTCCAAGTGAATCACCAATTGAAGGCCCATCAATCATTAAAACCCTAATCGGGTCAATTGCGGATTTCAATAATAGTATCATGTTGAAGTTTGGGTTGAGTGGCCCAAATGGTTTCAAAACCATTTGGGGATCACCCAAATGGTCTCAATACCATTTCTTGATCACCCAAGACCATTTGGAGGTCTAGGGTTAAGCATGGTTGACCAATTGAGGATCCAATTATATGAAGTTGATGAATAATCAATTGCTGATTTGGTGACCAAACCTAGGGTTCAAACCTTAATTGAATGACTTAGTTTTTGATGAAATAATGGGAAAACAGTCACAAGACCGTTTGGAGGTCATACAAACGATCCTAAGACCATTTGGGGTCAGGTCATGATCAATTGAATAATGGTTCAATGGTTTCAGATCAATTAGACTCACATTGAAACATGTTGAAGGGTAATCGGTTTCAAACCCTAATCCAATTGATCCAAGCCCTAATTGATGATCAATTGAGGGTCAATTGAGTGTCAAATTAGTTGAGGGTTGACCTAATTAACTCAAATGATGATTGGCTAACAAGTGCATGATCGATTGAGGGGTTCAACATTCGAAACCCTAACTCAATTGAAGTGGTTGAGACACTTTTTGGTCCTTGCAGTTTTGAGGTGGTTTGGACCAAACTGTCTCAAGACCGTTTGGGTCCAAACAGTCTCAAGACCATTTGGGACCAAATGGTCTCAAGACCGTTTGGGACCAAATGATCCCAAACCATTTGATCTCATGCGGTTTTAAGGTCGGTTATGTCCATGTGGTTTCAAAGTCCAAGATGACCAAACGGTCTTCACCCTATCTTGGGAAAATGGTCTTGAGTGTGCTCTTTACCAAACGGTTTCAAAAGTCAACAAGACCAAATGGTCTTCAACACCAAATGGTTTCAAGGTCTGTCCAAGACCGTTTGGGGGTTTAGTGTGCAATACCGTTTGAGGTCTATGAAGGTCAAGATCGTTTGATGTCTTAGTGGTCAAGATGGTTTAGTAGTTGATTAACCTAAACCTCATAGATACCTAAAGTGATTAACGGACCAAGTAATTAGTTGAGTAACGCATGTTATAATTAGTAGTGATCATTACAAAGGTACCCTTGATGGGATAGAGTGAATGATACTCTTTGAACAAGTGAGCTTTAATGATCACAATAGTAATGACATAACCCATGATGTCAATGTTGAATTGACTTAGACTAATCAAGGGTGATGCAAACATCATCTGATAGAAATAGGAGAGACAAAACTTCTTATATGAATGATAATCAAGTAATAAACTTCTAATATGTATGAATACCTAATTAAGGTGTGATCCTTCATAGTGAGATCATGAAAACCCTAATTATGATGGTATATGAATCTTAACCCTAATTTGAGGGTGATAATGGAAGTATTCCTAATGCATGATGATGATGTGATCCTAATTCTTTATGATGACATGGTACACCTTAATTAAAGGTACTTTGTTGATTACTCCAAATTAGGGTGAATAGTAAACCCTAATGGTGAGATAGTAATGATAATCCTAATCAAGGATGATTCAACATGAGTAGTAATCCCTAACCCAGGGTAATGTGATGAGTATGATAAACCCTAATTCAGAGTATGTTAAATAAGAACTTTAAGTGTGAGTGATGTGATATGAATAGTAAACCCTAATCGAGGGTGATATGCAATAGAATTGTAAAACAGTCATGTTGATCTTGTGTAGCACGACCGTGCAAGATAGCACGGCCGTGGTGGGTTCCCCTTGCACGGCTGTTCTTGGTTGCATGGCCGTGGTGTTCTATACTTGACTTGGAAATAATTGTATTGTGCTGATATAGATATAATGTGCATGTTATCAATTGTGTTAGTCATGCAGGTCTTTATAAAGAAGTGAGCATAACCAGGTAAGGGTTATGATGCCATATTCATTAAAATAACTTTATAATCTTTGAAAGTAATGATATGCTATGTTGCTTAGTAAGAGGCAACATATGAGATTGATAGGTTGTATGAGCCATGAGAAATATCTGCATTGATACAATCATGTTCATGTTGTTGAATGACTTGATGGCAATATGTTACTTGGTAACAAGTGTTTTGATGATCTAAGGGTTTGAACACCCATATTTCTGAATCATAATGATGAGATGGTTAGGGAATGATATCCCAATGTTAATAAGATGTGAAATGAACTTGATACAAATAGTACTCGTTCTTTACAGCAATTGTTTTAATGGTTTATGTTTGAATACATGCCTGATGTTAAAAGAATGCCATAATGTACTTAAAGATCAAGTATAATGATATCATGTAGAGCCCTGACCATAGATCCATCATCGTCAGAAGTTAGATGATGGTGAAATAGGTTTTCCAAAGGGAACTCCTGGAGAGCATACTTTTGAGTATGTGGGGGTTATGGACGTGAATATCCTAACGTCCTAATGGAGGAATTGATGTGAGATAAACATCAATCTCTCAATCCTTCATTATATGTATATGCTGGGATGATGTATCACTAATCTCCCAATGATGTTGTTAATGTTGAATCGATGTGAGATAAACAAGAAATCACTCGATTGCGAAGAGAGTATAGCATGCCACTGTAACTCTAATAGTGAAATGCTAGAATACCTTGGATAGCTATTATGGCAGAGACACAAGATGTCATGAATGATGATCCTCACACTCACTGAGGAAGATGAGGTCATAGAAATCCGGCTCTTCTGATGACCTATGTATGGTACCGATTGTGATTTAGTAATGGTCGGTTGGAGTATGAGTGGTATACCTCATATCCTCAGGGCATAAATATGTTTGAAAAACATAATCAGCTGTATAGCATAATTTCTTAGGTTGAACTACGAGAATCAATGATTGATGATGCATTATTTATTTAGTCCTAATTGGATCAGTAATATACATGTTCTTCATATTCCTTACTGAGTAAATGACTTGTTACTCAATCAAGTTATAATTGTAATGATTGCTTAGAGAATACTGCTCTACTTAGTTTATTCAATGAATTGCCTGCTGTTGAATAATTATATTTCTACTGCTCAATGTTATTCCATTATTTGCAATAACAATACTTCTGGCAGAGAGTTATATCTCTCGCTGGGACAATTATTCAATTGTCTCACCCCCGTGGGATTCAACTTTTTAGGTAGACGCCGAGGACGCAGGAACCCTTTAGTGGGTGAGCAGCAACAGCACAAGCAGCAACATCAGGGACAGTTGTGATCCTCAGGTGGAGACACTGTCTGTCGAGTCTTGTAGATAGAAAGTCCTATGTGTCTTCTCTGTACTCTCAGGTCCTAGGAGTCAGTAGATGGTTTAATGTAGATCTGAGATTTTTTGGCTTAATGGATCGAGAATTTTTGTATATTGCTCATGTACAGTTTAATAGGGAAGTTAGTATTATGACTCTTGAGATGTGGTGATATAGGGATGTGCTAATGTATCAACTTGTAAATAACTTATCTTGTTCTTTTATGAAAAAGTCCTACAGTTTGTGGACCTTTGTGTAAAAAGTTTTAATTTTTAGTGATTTTCAGTAATGCCGCTGCTAATGAATCACTTCCGCATCATTAATATGGTTTTATCTAAAACGTGTCCCACAATTAGTGGTATCAGAGCTCTAGGTTTGCTGAGTCTACCGAGACATAGGACTAGGTTTGTAGAGTTTGTTTTAGTGCCTTCCAATATATCTGATAGTGTCTTCTACTCATATAGGAGGAGAAGATAAAACTAAAGATGTATGGATCACACAAGGAACACGTTGCAGAAAGTAGTGTTGCTTCACCTGGAGGAGGTACAAGAAATCAAGAAAGGGAGGAACCTGTATCTGAACCACCCCAGTTCAATCCAGTTGAAATGGGGAATCCATCCTTCCAGGCTATGTTTGGGAAGTTCATGACTACCATGACACATATAACCGATAGTATGCCTATACCTACACCTAGGGAACCTACCCACCTTGAAGGACATGGAGTCGGCAAGACGTTTGAATGACTATGCCGGGTTGGAGCCACAGAATATACTGGAACAGCTGACCCAGTAGATGCTGACTTGTGGCTAACTGAACTAGAGAAAGCCTTTAGAATCATGAACATCCCAGAAGCTGAGAAGGTTAGACATGATGTGTATCTTCTCAAGGGGAGTGTTGGTCATTGGTGGACCATGGAAGAACAGAAAAGGCCAGGTGTGGAGATTGCATGGGAAGTTTTTCGACGAGAATTTATCAACAGATACTTCCCTAAGATGTTTTTGGATGAGAAAATCTCTCAGTTTGAGAGGTTAAGACAAGGACTAATGAACATTAGTGAATACGAGGCTAAGTTCTTGGAGTTGTTGTGGTTTGGTCCGCATATGGCAGCTACAGATGAAGAAAGGATTAGGCATTTTGAGAAGGGATTAAATGTTGAGTTGACCACCCCTGTGTCTGCCCTAGAGAACAGGGAAAGGTTTGCTACCTTTGTGGAGTCAGTCAGAAGGATAGACAGGTCTATGTCAGAGAAGAGATAGACCAAGAACAAGAGGATGTATCCCCAGTTCCAAGGATCCCCATCTAAAGATTTCAAGAAACTGAGGTTCTCTGTGCCTACACCACCACCTAGATTCAGTACCCAAATGCAGTGGATGTCAAATAGGGGTAGAGGATGAAGCTTACCGTTAGAAGGAGCTCATAGCTCAGCATCTATGTTGGTTACAGGACCACCCAGACCACAACAACTGAACATAAGATGTTACATATGTGGAAAGATGGGACATCTGATGAAGGATTGCAGAGCCAGAGAAGTAAGTGTAACTCAACCTCAAAGACAAAGTCAGCAAGGATCTCAAAGGCGATAGTTAACAGGTAGTGCTAGAGGACGTGGACAAGCATCCCAAGCTGGATCATCGGCACCTAGTCATCAAGCACCAAATCAACCACAAGCAACATTGAGATTCTACGCGATGAATCCACCTGATGCAGTGATCAACCCTTGGGTTGTGGCTGATCATATGGAGTTGTTTTATTCCGATATGTCTACATCTTGTGTTGTATCTATTTTAATTGATCCGAGTGCTACGCACTCCTATATCACTCGAAGAGTGCTTCTTGACTGCAACCTGATTACAAGTCATAGAGAATATAGTTTGTTGTTAGAAACTCCGTTGATGGGATCTGCTATTTTGCGGGAGGTATGTTCTCCTTGCATCCTCTTCTTTTCCGAACATTGCATTCAAGTGGATCTTATACCACTTGAAATGCATGGATTCGATGTAATCCTTGGGATGGATACCTTAGAAAGGTATAAGGTTGTCTTAGATTGTGAGTCCAAACAAGTTGTGTTTGTTGATGATAGTGACACATGGATCTTTCAAGGAGATAGAAAGATTCTACCAACCTATCTTGTATCAGCTATGGTTGCTGAGAAGTTGATGAGGCAAGGATGTTATGCATTCTTGGCCCATGTGGTAGATACTACCATGGATAATCTTAACCCTGCTGAAGTTTCTATAGTTAGGGAATTCGAAGATGTATTTCCTGAAGAACTTCCAGGTGTACCTCTGCCCCGAGAAATAGATTTTGAGATTAATCTAGTTCCATACAGGCAACCTATAGCACAAACACCGTATAGGATGGTGCCTGTTGAGATGGTAGAACTCAAGAAACAACTGCAAGAGTTGCTTGAGAAGGGTTTCATTCGACTGAGTACTTCACCCTGGGGTGCTCCGATCCTCTTAGTTAAAAAGAAAGACGGGTTAATGCGGTTGTGCATTGATTATAGACAGTTAAATAAAGTAACAATAAAGAATAAGTATCCTCTACCGAGGATTGATGAACTCTTTGACCAGTTGCATGGTGCAACCATCTTCTCAAAGATACACTTGAGGTCGGGATATCATCAGCTACGTATTAAGGTTGGTGACATACCTAAGTCTTCCTTCAGGACAAGGTATGGTCACTATGAGTTCACATTTATGTTGTTTGGACTAACTAATGCACCAGCTACATGTATGGAACTCATGAATAGAATCTTTCGACCTTTTCTCGATTAGTGTGTTGTTGTATTTATAGATGACATCCTGATCTATAGTAGAGATGCTCAACAACATGAGCAGCATCTTCATCAGGCTCTAACTTTGCTAAGAAAGCATAAGTTATATGCTAAGTTTAGCATGTGCGAGTTCTGGTTACCAGAAGTTTCTTTTCTTGGACACGTAATATCTGCTTCAGGTATTTGTGTTGATCCTAAAAAGGTAGAATCTATCCTATACTGGGAGCAGTCGAAGACACCGACAGAGATTTGAAGTTTCTTAGGGTTGGCAGGCTATTACAGGAGGTTCATTAAGAACTTTAGTTCTATAGATTTACCCTTGACTAAGTTAACCAGGAAGGATGTTCCTTTTTCCTGGAGTGACAAGTGTCAGCAATCATTCCAGTTGTTGAAGGAGAGGTTGACAAGTGCACCTGTGCTTGTGTTACCTGAGCAAGGAAAAGGATATATAGTTTTCTGTGATGCTTCTAAGAATGGACTAGGATGCGTGTTGATGTAGGATAAGCAAGTGATTTCTTTTGCTTCTCGACAGATTAAGAAACACGAGGAGAATTATCCAACACATGATCTAGAACTAGTTGTTGTGGTTCATGCCTTGAAAATCTGGAGACATTATCTTTATGGAGAAACATTCCAGATTTTCACAGACCATAAAAACCTAAAGTATATCTTTTCTCAACATGAGCTTAACATGAGGCAACACCACTAGATGGAGTTCATCAAGGACTACGATTGTACAATTGATTACCATCCAGGGAAGGCCAATGTGGTCGTTGATGCTTTGAGTAGGAAATCAACAACACCAGCCCTAGATAAAGCACAGCTGAATTCCTTAGTGTGCTCTAGGAGAGATATGCTTATCTCCTTAAGTCAAGACAATGTACAGTTAAAAGTATCATTGTTATATGGATTGCTAGCTGAGATGCATATAAAACCTACTCTGAGACAACAGATTAAGGAGGCATAGCAAGCTGATGCTGTAGTTCAATAGATTAGATCAGAATATGGTAGTGAGAAATGAGATGGTTTCCATGATTCATATGATCAGGTATCCTGATACCATGGTAGAATGATAGTGCCTAATGTTGATAACTTAAGGAAGTTATTCGTGGAAAAATCTCATTCTTCGATGTATGCTATGCATCTAGGAAGCACCAAGATGTATCAAAACTTGAAAGATATGTATTGGTGGCCTGGAATGAAGAAGGACGTTGTTGAGTTCGTTATGCAGTGTCCTGTGTGTCAGCAAGTTAAAGCTGAACACCAGAAGCCTACATGAACACTACAACCTTTACCCATACCACAGTGGAAGTGGGATCATGTAACCATGGATTTTGTGGTTGGTTTGCCTTGAACAGCTAAAGGTCATGATTCCATCTGGGTAATAGTTGATAGGTTGACGAAGATAACACATTTCTTACCTGTCAAAACAACTTTTTCTGCTGAGAAGCTGGCACAGTTGTATGTAGATGAGATAGTACGACTGCACGGAGTCCCATTTACCATTATTTCTGACAGAGGTCCCCAGTTTATGAGTCATTTTTGGGAGCGACTTCATAACGCTTTAGGCACATAGTTAAGGTTTAGTACATCCTGTCATCCTCAGACTGATGGACAATCAGAAAGGACTATACAAACTTTGGAGGACTTTCTTAGAGCATGTGTCCTTCAATTTACAGGGATTTGGGATCTGCACCTAAGTTTGATAGAGTTTGCCTACAATAACAACTATCAACATAGTATCGACATGGCACCTTATGAAGATTTGTATGGTAGACGTTGTAGATCTCCCCTATGTTGGTATTAAACTGGTGAATATCAACTTTTAGGTCCTGATCTTGTGCATCAGACCACTGAGAAGATTAAGATAATACAACAACAACTAAAGAATGCACAGGATAGGAAAAAATCTTATGATGATAAGCGTCGTAGACCTTTAGAATTCCAAGTTGGAGACAGAGTGTACCTTAAGGTTTCACCCTAGAATGGAGTTATTAGGTTTGGGAGGAAAGGAAAGTTAGCTCCTAGGTTTATGGGGCCTTATCCAATCATTGAACGAATTGGAAAGGTAGGTTATAAGCTAGAGTTACCACCAGAGTTACAAACGTTACACGCAGTGTTCCACATCTCCATGCTTAGGAAATGTCATCCTCATACAGAATCAGTTATGCAACCTATGGAAGTAGAATTAAATAATGATGTATCTTATGAAGAAGGACTTGTGACAATCCTTGACAGAAGAATTAAAAAGCTGAAAAAGAAAGACATAAGTCTTGTGAAAGTCCTCTGGAATCACCGTGGTATTGAAGAAGCCACGTGGTTACTAGAGGAAGAGATGAGAAGTAAATACCCTGCTCTTTTCTCTTAATATGTTTTTGTAATGATTTCGGGGACGAAATCCTTGTAAGGGGTGGATAATTTGTAACATCCCTGACCTAGGTTATGTACTAACCCTAGGTGTTTTGCTTAATTAATTGATTATATGCTCGTGTTTATCCTTTGAAATGTAATTAATACTTTTGAGGAACTTATATTTCTATTTTAGCCCTTTTCGAATCATGTTGAAACATTGTTTTGTTAATAATGGGCTAATGTGCAAATTACCCAAGTAGAGGGGTTAACTTGCAAATTGCACATGTTAAGATGTTCCTTTGATGTTGAGACATCATAATAATGAATATGATGTGGTGATATATATTCCACAAGCTTGAGCACCAAGATATAGCTTGTAGAGCAATCCTTGTACTTTAAAACCTAGTTTTGGTGTAATGTGCAAATTACCCAAAACCTAGGGACCAACATGTAAAATATACCTTCTAGAGGATCTCTCATGTTTCTTGGCATCAAGTAGAGCAAATAAAATGAGAGGGGTGCCTCATTTTAATGATCATGGTAGGAGTGGAATCTACTCACAAATAATAATATATTAAGCAATATCCAATAAGGGTGGATATTAATATACTTATCTCTAAGGTGTTAGTTCTTTCCTTTAAACCTTGGATAATTGAAAAGTCTTACAAGGTTTAGAAGGTGTCCACGTATCCAAAGGATGGAGGAAGTTTTGGTGGAAACAAGTTGGAATTAAAAGAGATAACATCCTTTTTCTTTGCCTTGAAAACCCATATATATATAAATGAATCCTTATCAACAAAGCAAGGGATCATTTCCCTTAGTTCTTTTCCTTATCTTCTTACTTTGGCTGACCAAGAAAGAGCTCTGGACCATAGGAAGGATGAACAAGCCAGTTTGGTAAGATTTGATCATCATCTACCTCGAATTCATGGTGGAAACCATAAAACAAGGTTGGTCTATTGGTTTTCTTCACACGATTCTTCTTTCTAGCCATCTTCTTCACCCAAAAAGTGGAGGAAAGACCTTGGACAACTACTGGACCTTCATCCACCATTAAAGCTACGAATCTTGGAGCTCTGGATCAGTCCTAGAGGTGGGTTTTATAACTCTAACCCTTAAGTTTTGTTAATGCAACCTTATTTCCTAAAATCGTTGCCTATATTTCCTTCTTTAGGCACCTTTGTGTGTTTTTGCTATCATTTCCGTGAAGAACAGCCCCTGTTCTTGGTTGAACAGAGGCAAAAGAAGATGATGTTAATTCCTATGTTTATCCAAGTTTTTACTTTAACAAACGGTCTCCCAACCTTTAGCAAACAGTTTACTAAAATGTTTGGAGCAAACAGTTTCAAACCGTTTGAGTTCAAACGGTTTCACAAGAATGCATAGAAGCAAATAGTCCAAGACCGTTTGGAGGTGTTGACCAGGCGTTGAACATTTGGAGGTCTGTTGTGAATAAATTAGACTAATTACCTACCAAAATTCATCAATTAATTCCAAGTGAATCACCAATTGAAGGCCCATCAATCATTAAAACCCTAATCGGGTCAATTGTTGATTTCAATAATAGTATCATGTTAAAGTTTGGGTTGAGTGGCCCAAATGGTTTCAAAACCATTTGGGGATCACCCAAACGGTCTCAAGACTGTTTGGTGATCACCCAAGACTTTTTGGAGGTCTAGGTTTAAGCATGGTTGACCAATTGAGGATCCAATGATATCAAGTTGATGAATAATCGATTGCTAATTTGGTGACCAAACCTAGGGTTTAAACCTTAATTGAATGACTTGGTTTTTGATGAAATAATGGATAAATGGTCTCAAGACCATTTGGAGGTCATCCAAATGATCCTAAGACCATTTGGGGTCAGGTCATGATCAATTGAATAATGGTTCAATGGTTTCAAATCAATTAGACTCACATTGAAACACGTTGAAGGGTAATCGATTTCAAACCCTAATCCAATTGATCCAAGCCCTAATTGATGATCGGTTGAGGGTCAATTGAGTGTCAAATCAGTTGAGGGTTGACCAAATTAACTCAATTGATGAGTGTCTAACAAGTGCATGATCGATTGAGGGGTTCAACATTGGAAACCCTAATTCAATTGAAGTGGTTGAGACACTTTTTGGTCCTTGCGGTTTTGAGGTGGTTTGGACCAAATGGTGTCAAGACCGTTTGGGTCCAAATGGTCTCAAGACCGTTTGGGACCAAACGATCCCAAACCATTTGATCTCATGCGGTTTCAAGGTCGGTTATGTCCATGCGGTTTCAAAGTCAAAGATGACCAAACGGTCTTCACCCTATCTTGGGCAAACGGTCTTGAGTGTGCACTTTACCAAACAGTTTCAAAAGTCAACAAGACCAAATGGTCTTCAACACCAAATGGTTTCAAAGTTTGTCCAAGACCGTTTGGGGGTTTAGTGTGCAAGATCGTTTGAGGTCTATGAAGGTAAAGTTCGTTTGATGTCTTAGTGGTCAAGATAGTTTAGTAGTTGATTAACCTAAACCTCATAGATACCTAAAATGATTAAGGGACCAAGTAATTAGTTGAGTAACACATGTTATAATCAGTGGTGATCATTACAAAGGTACCCTTAATGGGATAGAGTGACTGATACTCTTTGAACAAGTGATCTTTAATGATCACAATAGTAATGACATAACCCATGATGTCAACGTTGAATTGACTTAGCCTAATCAAGGGTGATGCAAACATCATCTGATAGAAAGAGGAGAGAGAAGACTTCTTATATGAATGATAATCAAGTAATAAACTTCTAATATGTTTGAATACCTAATTAAGGTATGATCCTTCATAGTGAGATCATGAAAACCCTAATTATGATGGTATATGAATCTTAACCCTAATTTGAGGGTGATAATGGAAGTATTCCTAATGCATGATGATGATGTGATCCTAATTCTTTATGATGACATGGTACACCTGAATTAAAGGTACTTTGTTGATCACTCCTACTTAGGGTGAATAGTAAACCCTAATGGTGAGATAGTAATGATAATCATAATCAAGGATGATTCAATATGAGTAGTAAACCCTAACCCAGGGTAATGTGATGAGTATGATAAACCCTAATTCAGAGTATGTTAAATAAGAACTTTAACCTTGAGTGATGTGATATGAATAGTAAACCCTAACCGAGGGTGATATGCAATAGAATTGTAAAATAGTCATTTTGATCTTGTGTAGCACGACCGTGCAAGATAGCACGGCTGTGGTGGCTTCCCCTTGCACGGCCGTTCTTGGTTGCACGGCCGTGGTGTTCTATACTTGACTTGGAAATAATTGTATTGTGTTGATATAGATATAATGTGCATGTTATCAATTGTGTTAGTCATGCAGGTCTTTATAAAGAAGTGAGCATAACTAGGTAAGGGTTATGATGCCATATTCATTAAAAGCAATTTATAAGATTTGAAAGTAATGATATGATATGTTGCTTAGTAAGAGGAAACATATGAGATTGATAGGTTGTATGAGCCATGAGAAATATCTACATTGCTACAATCATGTTCATGTTGTTGAATGACTTGATGGCAATATGTTACTTGGTAACAAGTGTTTTGATGATCTAAGGGTTTGAACACCCATATTACCGAATCATAATGATGAGATGGTTAGGGATTGATATCCCAATGTTAATCAGATGTGAAATGAACTTGATACACATAGTACTCTTTCTTTACAACAATTGTTTTAATGGTTTATGTTTGAATGCATGCCTGATGTTAAAAGAATGCCATAATGTACTTAAAGATCAAGTATAATGATATCATGTAGAGCCCTGACCATAGATCCATCATCGTCAGATGTTAGATGGTGGTGAAATAGGTTTTCCTAAGGGAACTCCTGGAGAGCATACTTTTGAGTATGTGGGGGTTATGGACGCAAATATCCTTACGTCCTAATGGAGGAATTGATGTGAGATAAACATCAAATCTCGCAATCCTTCATTATATGTATTTTTCGGGATGATGTATCACTAATCTCCCGATGATGTTGTTAATGTCGAATCGATGTGAGATAAACAAGAAATCACTCAATTGCGAAGAGAGTACAGCGTGCCACTGTAACTCTAATAGCGAAGTGCCAGAATACTCGGGATAGCTATTATGGCAGAGACACAAGATGTCCTGCATGATGATCCTCACACTGACTGAGGAATATGAGGTCATAGAAATCTGGCTCTTCTGATGACCTATGTATGGTACCGATTGGGATTTAGTAATGGTAGGTTGGAGTATGAGCGGTATACCTCATCTCCTCAAGGCATAAATATGTTTGAAAAACGTAATCAGCCGTATAGCATAATTGCTTAGGTTGAACTACGAGAATCAATGATTGATGATGCATTGTTTATTTAGTCCTAATTTGATCAGTAATATACATGTTCTTCATATTCCTTACTGAGTAAATGACTTGTTACTCAATCAAGTTATAATTGTAATGATTGCTTAGAGAATACTGCTCTACTTAGTTTATTCAATGAATTGCCTGCTTTTGAATAATTATAGTTCTACTGCTCAATGTTATTCCATTATTTGCAATAACAATACTTCTAGAAGAGAGTTATAACTCTCGCTGGGACAATTATTCAATTGTCTCACCCCCCGTGGGATTCAACTTTTTATGTAGACCCTGAGGACGAAGGAACCCTTCAGTGGGTGAGAAGCAACAGCAGCAGCAGCAACATCAGGGACAACAGTGATCCTCAGGTGGAGACATTGTCTGTCAAGTCTTGCAGATAGAAAGTCATATGTGTCGTCTCTGTACTCTTAGGTCCTAGGAGTCAGTAGATGGTTTAATGTAGATCTGAGATTTTTTGGCTTAATGGCTCGAGAATTTTTGTATACTGCTCATGTACAGTTTAACAGGGCAGTCAGTATTATGACTCTCGAGATGTGGTGATACAGGGATGTGCTAATGTATCATCTTGTAAATAACTTATATTGTTCTTTTATGAAAAAGTCCTACAGTTTGTGGACCTTTGTGTAAAAAAATTTAATTTTTAGTGATTTTCAATAATTCCGCTGCTAATGAATCGCTTCCACATTGTTAATAAGGTTTTATCCGAAACGTGTCCCATATGATCACCTAGACTTGTAATCCCAAAATTAGGTACCTTTTATGCCTTGTGCCATGATAATCCAAGATTTCATACTAGAATAAACCATGTTTGATTTATGATATCTCAAGTGCCCATTATGTTTATTAAATGATCTTTTTAACCAAGTTTGTCCTATATTGATGAATTGTGGCCTTTATGCAAATATCTTGCTCGATCTAGTTAATAGTAGGAAGTTCCATGTTCGTAGTACGAAAATTCCAACTTGATCTACTTAATGCTTCATGGACTTGGAATTAAAACCCTATTGCATGAAATGGATCTAGTGTGACTAATTATGGTCTTGCTCGTCTAAACCTTGATGACAGTCAAATTGTCATGTTTCCCTTACTCATAAATCAGACCTTATATCTATCTTTTAGTACTCATACGTGGATGTACCACCTAGACCTAAGGTGTTGTTATGACTTTTGGACTATTATTGAATGCTTGCATGCTTTTTCTAAGCTAAGAATGAAATACTTGAAACCTAGATCTAGGGGAATATCCACATGTATCATATGATGATTAGATTATCAAACCTAGTGATCAAAGGCACATTTCTATATCTTTTCCTTGTGAGGTTCCCTTGATTTGGATCGTCTCTAGGAATCTACTCATGAATAATGACTCGAAAGGTATGCTTACTCTCTTAACCTTACTATGGTATTGGCTTGTTCGTATGTATGCTCATATAAATGCTTGGGTAGTTAATTATGTGTTTGAGCTACTTGTTCCCTACGATTAGTATATTCTTAAAATATGTTGAAAAAACCTTGAACATATTTGAACTTATCCATTATACAAACCTAGTGTACCTGCCTATTTTCTTGAGTTAAGGGAACAAGGTTGGACATCTTACTTGACATGTCAAGATAAGGCAGACCATGTCGATAAAAGGGTAGCTAATCTTGAGCACCCTTATAGACCCTTCCAATGGGAAGTTGGTCAATGGCCATAATATGTTATTGAGTATAATGGAAATACACCTAAAATATGCTTTGGATAAAAGAATGTCGTTAATTGTTCTCACTTTGATTCATCTTCTTGCTTATATGATGTTTCTATCCAAGCAACTTTTATAGTACTCTTAAACTATTTACAGGCCTTTGCATAGAGTACTTAATTCTTTAGCATTAATATATTTTGTTTATCAAATTTGTAGTTGCCAAATGAAGATTTGTTGCACTCAGGACTCTAATCTCTAAAATGAAATACAGACGGGTATACTTGAATCTAGAAATGGGTACAGGTCTCTCTATCCCCTTTTTGTATCTAGTTATATCTTGTATTACTATTTTTACATTGCCTTTGTGAAATATTCGATCTATTCTAGGGACGGACGTCGAGATCCACTCACCTTTGGTTGTATAGCCATTAGGAGTGTGGACTCAGGGTAATAAATGGATCCATGACAAATGGTATCAAAGCTATACACATAGGCCTCTACATATATTTAAGGAGTAACACTGCTCAAGAACCCAAGAAGGACTAAAAATCCTTTCCTTCAAGTTCAGAGAATCTTCTAGCATCTCATCTCTTCTTTAAGGACCACCTAAGCCACCCAAGTTGTTTATAATCAATTAGTCTTCACATCTCCTCATGTGATTCTTCTCTCATGACTATTAATCACATGATTCACCAATTATGGGTAGCTTATGCATGGGAAAACTAAAATTGTATTGAAATCATGGAAGTTAATGAAGATGATAATGCCATGATCTGATATTAAATTGAAAGCCCTATTTTATGTAAGAAAGTACTCATGATGGTGACATACTCATGCAAACACAATATTACCCGATTAGATATGATTGCTTTCTATGTTTGAGGTAAATTTCTAATATGGTGAAATAAGGTGGAACTCATGTTGTACACCTCACTTTGATGAGGTACCTATTTATTAAGCCTATGTTTATCTATTGTTAATTAAACCTCAAACATATTTAAGCAAACTCTTTCCCTATTGATATGTACCATGTCACCTACTATGGTATAAATATGTCTTTGGAACCCTAGATCATGATGTGAGGACTTGCTAAAAGAGGAGACCCCCCTATTGACTATTATTCCTCTTTATAGGCTCAATTTGAATGATATGGTGGACCTAGATCATAATCTTGCACTATTATGTCCAAACCCTTGAGTTCTCAATTTGACTTCTCAATTTCCAGAATCTACCCTTACCTTGATCATGAAAGGAAGGGACCACAATTTGGCCTTAATATTTCAAAACCTTCAAACACGGTTTCTCTATTATGACCTTGATATTGTAAACAAAGAATATTGAAATATGATTTCTCTATTATTATCTTGATATTTGAGTCATGATCTTGTGAAATACGATTTTATAGTTGAAACTAGGCCTATTTGGATATGTTTGATAACTCATGATTAATATGGACTAAAGTGCTAGATTAGGGTGGTAGTCGAATTATGACTTCCCTAGCCTAGGTCACATATCTATTTTGACTACCTATAAATTCTCACTTTGTGGATTATTTAGAGTTTGGAACGGTTACCCCTTCCACCTGATTTTGATATCTTGACATAAGCCTCTAATTAGTCAACTCCATGATGGCATTGATACTCGATCTTGAATCCTTATTTAGTGGTGATCTTAAAATATGACAATGTTGAGTATATCTTGTGGTTGACTTCCTAGAAAGACCTCAGTCTAGATCATTCATCAACCTTCAATACCATGATAATGGACTTGCTATTGATATCTGGAAATGTTGCTTGTTTCTTGAGTATTGCTCAAACGTTGCCTGAAATGTTGCTCGATTGTTGCTCGATTGTTGTATAGGGGTGAATAATCGCCTTTTAGTTCTAAATAGGAATCCAAACTCTAGCTCTAAAATATTTAGATATATGAATTTGATCTCCAAACTTGACTCTCGATATTTAATAACAAAAACTTGAATTATGACTAATGATTGATTTTGACTCGACTCCTATGATCATCCTATTTGGATCTTGAGATCACCCTCAATATATGACGGATGGCTTTCATGTTCCCAAATATCAATTTTGAAATGATGATAATGATGATTTTCTTGATTTATGACTTAAGGGTGAGCTCCATGTGGACAAGAATGGGACCTTCCATTGATTGCGAGCATGAAATTACAATATTGAACTATGATGTATGTCTCAAATTGTGGAAACATGAATTATCAATCATGGATGTATAACCCCATCTAGGCCAATGTAGAAGATAGTACCCTAATTGTTGGGAACAGAAGACACTCTTGACTCTTAATTCAAAGAGCTCTATTCGTTTGACCTAAAAATGTGATCTCTCTAAATTTGTAATCATTAGGATGATCTGTCCCGATCTGTGACTCATGTGATGATACTTCCAATTCGATGATCCATGTGACTATGTGTTGACTTTAATTCTCAATTTCTTGAAATGGGAATGGGATTGATTTTACAAGTGGTGGCGATACCTTATGAGAACACTATGACAATTTTGATATTGAAAAGGAAAGCCCAATCTTGATTGGAGACTTGATTTAATTTTGGTGGCAAAATTTCTTTTAAGGTGGGGAGGATGTGATGACCTAGATTTCTCTCACTCCTCGAGTACATGTTGCCTACTTTACCTTTTCCCAAGTTCTAATTATAGCCCTCTATTTCATGTTGGAATGAGTGTTGTTGCACAATTAGCCCACCTAGTATGCATGTATCACTGAGACGTTGCTCAATTTTATTAAAACCAATTTGCTTTCATGTGACACATAGCCATCTCTTTACTTGATTTTCGTACACATACTTGTGAACTTTTGTTGTCTATTCTTGTAATCATGTTGTAGAGTTTCGAATTATCTTTCCAAAGCATGTCGTTTCACCCAGATCTGAGCTCTAATGAAGGAGATATGACCTTTTGAATACCCTAGTTTCTAAGCCCCTTTTCCTTAGTTTTCCTACCCCCTTTTTCCTGGGGTCTTGGACCGACCATTTCTGGGCCCAAGGAGGCAGTGGCCCACCCATCCTTCCCCCTTTTTTCCTCTCTTCCCTTTTTCCCCTCTATTTTCTTCTGTTTAGACGATCTTCTTGGATGACCCAGACCAAACGAGTGCCCTTGGATTGACACAGCCTCAGATCTGAGTCGGATCGAATGGCTCACGCCTCAACTCCTTTTCCTCCGCATGAGGATGGAGTAGGTGGCCGGAAAGGGGCCCTCCTATAGAGCAAGAGGCATCGTGTCCCTATACTCGACCTGCTTTTGATCGTGATACACATCCTTACCGCCAATGGGGATCGTGTGAGGGAAGTATTGAGGGCTAGCTGCCACCAAACTCGTCTGACACCACACTTATCCTCCACAAACCCTAAGGAAACCACTCAACCCTACTTCTTGGTCCCTCTCTCAGCCTATAAGTAGGTCCTCCCTCCTAATCTTGACCCCCCCCCTTCTCTTATTTTACCTTCTCGTAGGAGAGCTTCCACGCCATCCAACTCCCTCCTCTTCGTCGCAGGCACTGGCTACCACGTCGAGAAGCCGTAACCTGAGATTAGGGACAGGGAACTACATGATTAGAGTTGCACTTGATTAGTTATGCCAATTGGGTGAATTAAGGCTGCATCAAACAAGTGGACATACAAACCCTAATTCATTTCTAGAAAGCATACAAATATCAAAACTTTGAAATGATATAAAATGTGTGAAACATAATTTCTCATCTCATCATCACATGGTACTATTCATTTGCCATTCCCAGGACTACACTAGTCATCATATTATCACCAGATATAAATCCTTTTCACAATATCACAGGGTATCAACCCTTATCAACATAAGAGGATCACACCTCATTCAGGGCTTAACCATGCCTAAAGGGTCATTAAGACCATCATATTATTCCCTGCAAGATCATCATTATCTTTGCATGCCTTATAACAAGGCTCAACAACATTACTTACATTTAATACACCAGATCAACACAATATTGCATTAATGTGATAGGAGATATTCATAAACAATCATAGAAGGGTTATATTAACATTAAGAACATTCCTTTATTACATCAACATGCAATGTATCTAGATATGATTAACTCTCATCATATTCATTATGCACATGTTTAGCTTAAGAAAGTATCAACCATGTAAATATAATAACCACCAAATAACATATAAAGGTTATGATCATAGTAAGGAGGTTATTCAACCATCATTCTATCATATAAGAATGTTAAATATGAATACTCATCTTTATGTAATTGCATTAGAGTTAGGTTCAACATGATAAATTATATCAATGTTACTAATCAACACTCATACCCAAATCCTAACTCACGGCATCCCCATTGGATCATGGATGCATAAGGTGAAGCATAACCATCACATTCCATACTATTCTCAAGTATGAACCCACACATAAATCAAGGTGTAACCATTAGGTTATAGCATACTAGGGTTTCAACAATAATAGAGTATTTCGTAATTGTATTAGTCATTCAAGGACTATTCATACCCGAATAAAGCTAGGTATAACAAGCTATACCTAATTAGGGTTACATATCAACACAATATGGTTATCATCCCTTCTATTCATATGAGTGAATAGGTAAGACTAACTTATTAAGGGTAACCCTCCATTCGATCCATCATCATTCAACCCATATCGCCATACCATAATGTCACCCAGAACCATTGGATGCTTAAAAGGTAAGACTATTGGTTGTTTACATAAGTAAACACCTTGGATAAATCACCTATGAAGTCCTTGATTTGTGCTCTAGAACGAGTCACCATATAACCCTAGACATCCTTTGATTAACAACACAAAAATTTCATTGAGAGTAGGGTAAATCCCACAATCGACTGTTCAGTTAAAACAAGACATCCATTATAAACAAGTAAGCTCCTTAAGTTGATCATATAAAGGAAACTATATAAATTACATTATTAGGACCAACATATTAATTATCCATCATTCCACCTTATTGGAGGAATAAACATTAGATCTTGACCATAGGGTCAAGTTCATATGTTAAAACCATCAATCACTGTATAGGTCTGACCATTGTATCAAATGACCCAAGAACCCATTGGTCTAAGGCTTAATTGATGCTAAAACTATATGATTAACTCACTATAGATTGTAGAGACCTGATCCACCATCATTAGTGATCATTAAATCACTATAGTTTGTTAGATCAACACTATATTCCTTAATCAGAATCAAATATCAAGCTAATGTCAACATTGATTGATAACATCAGTAGGGTATTTAATGGTTGATCATTAAACTTCTAATTGGTCTAAAACCTGACCTAAGGGGGTGAACATAGGTTGTGAAAACAACCTAATCCAAGTCATATTATACCTTAGTGCTAACACACACATGATCACATGTTCATATATAACTGAAATCAGAACATGGAACATTATAAAAATTGAAATCTAAGTCAAACATAGCTTTTTAGTGCATGAATCATCATTTTCAAGCAAGAACATGATCTAGAAAGTTTATGGTAAGCAATAAACGTGGATCAAGTTATAAAACTTGCCTCTAATGCGAAGATGAAACCCCGCACAGAAGAAATCTCGAGCATGTAGGGTAGAAAATCCAAGAGTAAGCTAGGAATTCGTCCATCTAGCACATTTCTTTATCAAATGAGTAAACCCTAAACATAAGGAGCAAGAAAGGTAGGTTTTAGAACTTTAGAGAAATTTAGACTCCGATTAACCATGCAATTCCACTAGTCCAAACCACACTGATCAGATGATAAACTAGGTTATACAAAAGTATAAAGAAGCGATTTGTGAAATAAAAAGTCGGGCGTTGCCAAATACTGCACGACGCCTGATAACTACTGTTCTCTGCGGAAAACGCACATTTAATGGAAAATTTCCAAACACCAGAGTTAAATTATGCTAGTGAGTGAAACCCTACTCACCGCTATTCTGGATGTCCGGATTCGTCTGGAAATGCGTCCAGAGCCAGTTTCTGGGCGAATTTTGGTTGTCTTAACCTTGGGATTCTTTGTTTTTGACCTGTTGCAAATAGAAACCCAACACGTTCAAGCACAGGTTGCCAGAAGGTGCAAAGTTGGCGGCTGAATCATGGCAGATAGCTGCAAACCTTGCTTGAATCCTCAAATTCGGAACACAAGGGAGTTTTCCCTGCTGCTGGTGCACCAAGATACACCCCCCCAAGTTGCTGCCCAGCGTACTAGCTTGCTGTTGGATGGCCGCTTGGCCAAGAAGATGGGCGGATGGCTAGCTAGGAAAGGAAGAGTGGAGGGAGGAGGAAAAAGAGAGGAGAGGAGGAAGAAAAGAAGAAAAAGAAGGAAGGACGGCTGCTGGAAAATCGAACCTAGGATCTCCCTTACGATCATGCTCCTGCACAAAAGTCGGCCCTTGCGCCGCTCAACAGGTTGCTCGAAGAACCGATAAGCAAGAGAGGAAGAAAAGAAAAATTTATGAAGCAAAAACTTTGGAAAATTTGTAAATTCAACCCTAGAATTTAAAAAGGTCATAACTATTGACTCGAAAGTCCAAATAATATGATTTCTTTTGCAAACTTTCAAGAGCAAGATCCTCTACAACCTCAAGGCAAGAAATTATGCTAATTAGACTGTAACACTCGATCAAAACACTAATTTCATTAGTGAGTACTTAATTCAACTTAATCAACTTAATGATGTAGTAAGCATTAAATTATGGTAATTAAGCTTGTTCAACTCATTAAACAAGTTTCGGGGCGTTACAACTATAAACCCCTAACAGGGATTTCGCCCCTGAAATCCAAGGTAAACAAAGATGGGTACTTTCTCTGCACCTCATCCTATTACCTTCACATGGTTACTTGCATATCATGGTAATGTCACATCATTCATACATATCTCATCTTGGGTCAGCACAAAAACACCCACATAAGAAGTCATATCAAGATCCCATTAAGAAATTTAATCAACCCCATCTCACTCTTATTCAACTTGTTCTCATAGTAGTTACTGCTTCGGCAACACTAAGGTTTTTGAATAAATATTGATCATATTTTTGACCATATTTGAAATACTTTGACATGTCATCATTCAAAGATTGCTACAACTTGTAAGACATTACTTGAACACTATGTTCCTCCTATTCATAAACTCTATTTGTACATTGGTTAGTCTATAGGATATAACTCTAAACTCATCATGGTCATGTGAATTATGTCATCCAATATAAATTTTATGCATTGATATTTGATCATAGGTTTATCTTAAAGGAACACAGTATCGCATATCTATTGACCAACAAACCATCTATCCTTGATAGTGGTCTTTTCCAGCTATCACTGAACTATACACAACATTATAGAATCACTTCTTTTTTCAAACAACATTTATAGGATCATCATCAACTCTCTCTCTCTAATTATATAAGGGAGAGGAATACTTGGAATGCTCATTTAATAATCATCTCCAACCTAACATATTTCTCATACTATTGATACATCTTGGATACTAGGATTCATTACCTTGGTATCCACCTCATGCGCTATAAGGAAATCACATCATTATCTACTTTTACCAACATAACAAATTTCAAAACATATAAGAGTCTTCCTAATTATTGGAAGGCTCAAAAGTAAAATCATCACAAACATTTTGATCGTGGAACCATAGTCCAAACAACCTTATTCTATAGTAAGATATCCATCCTCATGTTTAGAATGAATCCACACATACCAAGTGGCAATGATCCACTTGAAATATGTGCCCTGGAAAGAAAAGACACAAACGAAAACACACTTCGCACATCATAGCAACATTGTTCAGGGGTCATTAAAAAAAGGTAACCAATTCTATTTTCATTATGCATATTACAACTTCTTATGTATCATTTTACCTTTTTCATTTTAGGTTCCTTACCATTAGCATAGGAATCATCATGATTAACATATCTCATTACTCCTTCCTTGATGACTATTTATCACACTTGGGTATGTTCTCTTATTTTATTATATTTTTCAACCACTTATCAATAGGTAAATACTCATATTCCACATTTGCTTCATTAAATAGGGATCCTATCCATCAATTTCTTTCACATGCCATGCTGATTTTCCGTTAACACTTTCTTACATACATAGGTTGATCTGAGATTAACTCAGGTTCCACCTTATTTCTTTGCCATTGTTCCCATTCATCTTCTCATTATATACTTGTTAGAGGAGTTCTTTTCATCTTATGCGGATTTCATACCTTGATTCACTTTATAAGCATAGACTTATCTGTCTTTTATTTTATTATATTCTTGAATCACATCTTCAAGAACTCATCTTTTCCTTATTTTATTCAGATTTAGATTTCATGGTGGTGTATCTTTCTCTTATATTAACCAAACATTCAAGTTTTGATAGATAATGATGCAATTATCATCTTATTTAAGGTAGGATTGAGATATTCAAACCATGATTTCTTATTCGTTATGCTCTTTAGATTGTCTCAAAATGAATACCTGAGCAGAATAATAAAAAAGATAACAATCTAAGAGTTCCATACTTACCTTTTCTTCAATAATTGAATACCTGGCCAGGGCACTCAAATACTGAGATTAGGCAGTATGCATCATATTGTTGTGTCATGTTCCTGACTTAGACATCATCTTAGTCTTATGTCCTAGTGTCCCTGTAGACTCAGTGAACCTAAAGATCTGATACCAACCTGTCAGGACCCGTCACACTAAACGAGATTACTCAAAACATAAAACACAATCAATCACTAATTAATCGCATACCTAAAAATATGGGTAAATTAAAACCGATTTTAACATCAACACCCGCTCAGAAATGTTTGAAGGATCTTGATATCTTTCTTGTATCCATGCTATGCCACACAAACAAGCATTAATATGCTAACAAAAGTCTGATTCATTTGAAACATTATATACAAACTTTATCTCGCCCAGACCTGAGAGTACATGGACGACTCTAGAACAAACTAGACATCGAATCAAATTTATCAAATATTCATTACTATAGCTCCTCTTTGCTACCACATGTTTGTTTTTTTCAGTTCCGATTACCTAAAAAAGTTTGGTGAACCACAAGGGTGAGACCCAGTCCCAGCAAGTGATATAACCATCAACAACGTTTATTGATTACAACATTTTAAGTAATTAAGCAGTTAAGCAGTTTAATCAGATATAACAAATAAGATCAATAGTATTGATGATTAACAAAATACATAAAGGAGCAGATAATAATTATCATCATCAAGATGACCATCATCATTTTTCTTATTAACCGTATAAGAGATTCAATAGCATATGCATAACTAGCATAAGCAAGTCTAGTAGCATGTTATCTCTATTAACATGAATAAGTCCAGCATCATAAGCATATCTAACAACATTAGCATGTATAGTAGTTTGAACAGATCAATATCATAAGCAAAGCTATCAACATAAGCATGTGTATTTGCATAAGCATGATTAGCGGTATAGATATCAACATAAGCATGACTACTGTATGTACACATTTACAGTCTTATGCATATCCACAACATAAGTATAATTACTATATCTTAATTGCACTAAGCATCATCTTTATGTAAAGAGAACAAACAAGGGTTATCATCCCATGTGAAGCGACATGTATAACCCTAAACAGATATGCTATACGACTGTATTACATATTTTATTATGCCATGGGGAATTTGAATCGTACCATTCAAAGTCCAACCGACCCCTACGAAGGTCTATTCGGTTTCATACAAGATCTAGGAGTGCCGGTATGCTAAGATATCTTCCACTCAGTCAGTACGAGTAAAAAGGCAGTGACATATCAATCAAAGCTGCCACCACAACGACATATAGTCAAGATGAAAACCACTAGTCCGACCTTGGTACAGGTCACAGCACTAGAAACCAGGGTATTCAAACCCAAACACTGAGGTACAACTGCAGTTTTCCTCTAATCACATCATGTTATAATCACTGAGACACGACAGCAGCCATTCTCAATCACATCAGATGTATGAGGCATGACCATAGCCAACCTCCACAATCTGCATTGTGGATGACAAGGAGATATCCTCAACCTGCCACCCCCGCATACTCAACAGTATGCGCTCCGAGTTTCCCTTAGGAATACTCGTTTCACCATCCAGCAAATTCTGACACTGAAGATGGTTCTACGGCACAGGGCACTACATGATTAGAGTTGCACTTGATTAGTTATGCCAATTGGGTGAATTAAGGCTGCATCAAACAAGTGGTCATACAAACCCTAATTCATTTCTAGAAAGCATATAAATATCAAAAAATTGAAAAGATATAAAATGTGTGAAACATAATTTGTCATCTCATCATCACATGGTACTATTCACTTGCCATTCCCAGGACTACACTAGTCATCATATTATCACCAGATATAAATCCTTTTCACAATATCACAGGGTATCAACCCTTATCAACATAAGAGAATCACACCTCATTCAGGGATCAACCATGCCCAAAGGGTCATTAATACCATCATATTATTCCTTGCAAGATCATCATTATCTTTGCATGCCTTATAACAAGGCTCAACAACATTACTTACATTTAATACACCAGATCAACACAATATTCCATTAATGAGCTAGGAGATATTCATAAACAATCATAGTAGGGTTATATTAACATTAAGAACGTTCCTTTATTACATAAACATGCAATGTATCTAGATATGATTAACTCTCATCATATTCATTATGCACATGTTTAGCTTAAGAAAGTATCAACCATGTAAATATAATAACCACCAATTAACATATAAAGGTTATGATCATAGTAAGGAGGTTATTCAACCATCATTCTATCATATAAGAATGTTAAATATGAATACTCATCTTTATCTAATTGCATTAGAGTTAGGTTCAACATGATAAATTATATCAATGTTACTAATCAACACTCATACCCAAATCCTAACTCACGGCATCCCCATTGGATCATGGATGCATAAGGTGAAGCATAACCATCACATTCCATACTATTCTCAAGTATGAACCCACACATAAATCAAGGTGTAACCATCAGGTTATAGCATACTAGGGTTTCAACAATAATAGAGTATTTCATAATTATATTAGTCATTCAAGGACTATTCATACCCAATTACCATCATTTAGTTATATTAAAGCTAGGTATAACAAGCTATACCTAATTAGGGTTACATATCAATACAATACGGTCATCATCCCTTATATTCATATGAGTGAATAGGTAAGACTAACTTATTAAGGGTAACCCTCCATTCGATCCATCATCATTCAACCCATATCGGCATACCACAATGTCACCCAGAACCATTGGATGCTTAAAAGGTAAGACTATTGGTTGTTTACATAAGTAAACACTTTGGATAAATCACCTATGAAGTCCTTGATTTGTGCTCTAGAACGAGTCACCATATAACCCTAGACATCCTTTGATTAACAACACAAAAATTCCATTGAGAGTAGGGTAAATCCCACAATCGACTGTTTAGTTAAAACAAGACATCCATTATAAACAAGTAAGCTCCTTAAGTTGATCATATAAAGGAAACCATATAAATTACATTATTAGGACCAACATTTTAATTGTCCATCATTTCACCTTATTGTAGGAATAAAAATTAGATCTTGACCATAGGGTCAAGTTCATATGTTAAAACCATCAATCACAGTATAGGTTTGACCATTGCATCAAATGACCCAAGAAACCATTGGTCTAAGGCTTAATTGATGATAAAACTATATGATTAACTCACTATAGATTGTAGAGACCTGATCCACCACCATTAGTGATCATTAAATCACTATAGGTTGTTAGATCAACACTATATTCCTTAATCAGCATCAAATATCAAGCTAATGTCAACATTGATTGATAACATCAGTAGGGTATTTAATGGTTGATCATTAAACTTCTAATTGGTCCAAATCCTGACCTAAAGGGGTGAACATAAGTTGTGAAAACAACCTAATCCAAGTCATATTATACCTTAGTGCTAACACACATTATCACATGTTCATATATAACTGAAATCAGAACATGGAACATTATAAAAATCGAAATCTAAGTCAAGCATAGTGTTTTAGTGCATGAATCATCATTTTCAAGCAAGAACATGATCTAGAAAGTTTATGGTAAGCAATAAACGTGGAGCAAGTTATAAAACTTGCCTCTAATGCGAAGATGAAACCCCGCACAGAAGAAATCCCGAGCATGAAGGGTAGAAAATTCAAGAGTAAGCTAGGAATTCGTCCATCTAGCACATTTCTTCATAAAATGAGTAAACCCTAAACAGAAGGAGCAAGAAAGGTAGGTTTTAGAACTTTAGAGAAATTTAGACTCCGATTAACCATGCAATTCCACTAGTCCAAACCACACTGATCAGATGATAAACTAGGTTATACAAAAGTCTAAAGAAGTGATTTGTGAAATAAAAAGTCGGGCATTGCCAAATACTGCACGACGCCTGATAACTACTATTATATGCGGAAAATGCACATTTCATGGAAAATTTCCAAACACCAGAGTTAAATCATGCTAGTGAGTGAAACCCTACTCACCGCAATTCTGGATGTCCGGATTCGTCCGGAAATGCGTCCAAAGCCTGTTTCTGGGCGAATTTTGGTTGTCTTAACCTTGGGATTCTTTGTTTTTGACCTGTTGCAAATAGAAACCCAAAACGTTCAAGCACAGGTTGCCGGAAGGTGCAAATTTGGCGGCTGGATCATGGCAGATAGCTGCAAACCTTGCTTGGATCCTCAAATTTGGAACTCGGGAGTTTTCCCTGCTGTTGGCGTACCAAGATACACTCCCCCAAGTTGCTGCCCAGCGCAGCAACTTGCTGTTGGACGACCACTTGGCCAAGTAGATGGGCGTATGGCTAACTAGGCGAGGAAGAGTGGAGGGAGGAGGAAGAAGAGAGGAGAGGAGGAAGAAAAGAAGAAAAAGAAGAAGGAAGGACGGATGCTGGAAAATCGAACCTAGGATCACCCATGCGATCCTGCTCCTATGCAAAAGTCGGCCTTTGTGCCGCTCAATAAGTTGCTCGAAGAATGGATAAGCAAGATAGGAAGAAAAGAAAAGTTTATAAAGTAAAAACTTTGGAAAATTTGCAAATTCAATCATGGAATTTAAAAAGGTCATAACTATTGACTCGAAGGTCCAAATAATATGATTTCTTTTGCAAACTTTCAAGCGTAAGATCCTCTACAACCTCAAGGCAAGAAATCATGCTAATTAGACTGTAACACTCGATCAAATCACTAATTGCATCAGTGAGTACTTAATTCAACTTAATCAACTTAATGATGTATTAAGAATTAAATTATGGTAATTAAGCTTGTTCAACTCATTAAACAAGTTTCGGGGCCTTACACGAACATAGGGTCATGGTATGAGATAATTGAACTGCGGACACCATGCAAACAAACTATTTCTCTAACTTACAATTCGGCTAGGCTGACACCTTGGTAGTGATCTTTAAGGAGAGGAAGTGTGTTGACTTTGTTAGGCGGTCCACCACCACCCATATTGCATTTTGACTTTCATTGGGCTTAGGGAGTCCCACCACAAAGTACATGGTGATTTGGTCCCACTTCCACTTAGGAATCTCAATCAATTATAGTAATTCACCGGGTCACTAGTACTCAGCCTTCATCATCTAGCATGTGAGAGAACTGACCACATATGATTCTATGTACCTCTTCATTCCAAGCTACCAAAATTATCGCTAAAAATTTTTAAACATCTAGGTGGTTATGAGGTGTACAATATACTTATAACTATGATATTCTTGTAAGATATGAGTGTTCAAGGGTGAATCTTCAAGAACCCAAATGTGACTCTTGTATCAGTTCCACCATCTACACCCACAAAAAGGTGTGTTTGTACTTTTTCCAGTAAACATTTCCTCATTTTCAAGCTCTAGGCTGGCTAACTGGGAAGCTACTAACTCGGTCAACAGATCAAGTTTTATCTAGATGTTAGCCAAATGGATTCAATCTTCTAGTGGTTGAGGCGTCCTCTGAGAAAACTCTTCTAGTTCTCTCCATTGGGTAGATAAGATAGTCACACGTCTGAGTTGTTTCTGATTGAGGGAATCTACTACAACATTAGCTTTTCCCAGGTGATAGGTGATTGTAAAATCATAATCCTTAATATATTCCATTCATTGCCTTCATCTCAAGTTCAGGTCCTTATGAGGCAGGAGGTACTTCAGGCTTTTGTGGTCAGTGGGGATTTCAAAGGTGGCTCCATAGAGATAGTGTCGCCAGATCTTTAGGGCATGAATAATTACATCCATTTATAAATCATGTGTCAGGTAGTTCACTTCATTTGACTTGAGTTGTTGCGAGGCATAGGTGACAACATGCATATTCTTCTCTAGCACACATCCAATTCCATCTTTGACGCATCATTGAAGATCATAAAACTTACATTGCTTGATCATAGATTCAACATGGTGTTGTGGTCAACTTTTCTATAAACTCCTAGAAACAAGCTTCACACAAGTCGGACCACACAAACTTCTCATATTTTTAGGTGAGCTTGGTGAGGGGCAAAGCAGTCTTTGAGAAATTCTTGATGAATCATCAGTAATACCCAGCCAATGCCAGGAAGATATGAATCTCAGAAGGGTTCTTTGGTGTGGGCCTATCACGTACGGATGATACTTTGGCATGATCCACTGAGATAGTCCCGCCAAATATAATGTGTCCAAGAAACATGACATAGTCTATCCAAAATTTGCATTTTGAGAACTTCTCATAAAACTTATGCTTTCTTAGGATATTAAGTACTCTAACCAGGTGGTCACGATGTTGTTCTAAGTCATCAGAGTAAACCAAGATGTCATATATGAACACTATGAAAAAGGATTTGAGGAAAGGTTGGAACACATTGTCCATGAGGTTCATAAAGATACTCACAACATTGGAAAATACAAACGGCATGACCACAAAATTGTAATGGAAATAGCAGATTCAGAAAGTCGTTTTCGGGATATCCTCACTCTTGACCCGCAACTGATGATATACAGAACATAGGTCAATCTTTAAAATGACTCTGGAAGACTTGAGTTGGTTAAACTGGTCATCTATACAAGGTAAAGGATACTTGATATTGATGGTAGTTTGATTTATCATCCTATAGTCTATAAACATACAAAGTGATCCATCCTTCTTCTTTACAAAGAGGATTGGTTCCCCCAATGGAGGAGTACTAGGTCGGATGAAGCCTTTGTCTAGAAATTCCCATAGTTGTTTTTTCATCTCAAGAAACTCTATGGGGCCCATCATGTAAGGTGTCATAGAAATAGGGTTTGTCCCAGGAGCTAATTGTATTGAGAAATCCACCTCCCTCTCTGGAGGCATGCCAGACAAATCATTTGGGAACACATGTACATACTCACCGACCACTTCAGTTTCCTCTAATCGGTGCACCTTAGGCTCTGGCTTGGTGACTACTTCTAGGAATGCCTGATAACCCTTGGCTATCATTTGCTTTCCCTTCAAGGCTGACACGTACAAGCTAGTGGTAGCATCCTTCCTACCTCTAATGGTAAAAGGTGGGTGACTGGGTCTCTCTATCCTTAATTTCTTTTCCCGACAATATATTTGATCTCTAAAAGTATAAAGATAATTCATGCCAATGATTACATCAAAGTCATTCATGTCAAGGAGGATAAAGTATGTAGGGAGTTCATAATTTTAGATATTTAACAGATATAACATGGGTTTCCAAGAGAGACATAAAAGTTTGAGCACTCCAGGTAGATACATCTGAAACATATCCTAAATTCTTGATATTCAAACAACAATAGTTGCAAGATTTCTTGAAATAAAAGTATTGGTAGAGTTAGAGTCAGACAAAGCTTTTACATTTTATCCCATGATCCCAAGCATTCCTACATTGTTTTTGTGACAATCAAAAAACTAAAATCTCTCATACTAAATATAGGAAAAAGAACTCTAAGCATGGTTATCCTCTATCAGACAGTTGGCACTAGTTTGTGCCTCTTCATTATCGATGGCAAAAACTCAAGCATGTCGACGTCCACCTACAGGTGGGGCTGTTGCTAGTAGGGTTGTGGTTTCTGGTTGTGTTGCTGCCACTGGTTGGGCCACTACTGGGCCTTATCCTGGTGGAGGAGGAAGGGGACAGTTGGCTTGGAAATGTCCCTCTTGTAGACATCGGTAGCACACCCTCTTCTCAAAGTGACATTTACCAGCATGAAATGTCTCATAGTTGCATTATTTTGTGGAAGCTCCATTCTGATGATTCTCGTTGTGGGGTTATCCATTCCATCCATTTCTTCTTTTGCTATTGTGACAGCCTTGGGATTTATTATTATCATTCCTAGTGCTAGAGCTTCCTTCAGTGAAGATAAGATACTCTTTGGGCTAGTTTTGTGGCTGCATCATTGTCCTCTCCATGTCGAGGGCAAAGTTGAGGGCTTCTGTGAAGTCTTTGGGCTTACTTGACATCACATGGGGTTTTATATGATGATGAAGTCACTCTACAATGTGTCCCACTCGGTTCTCTTCAATCACCATGTAGCCAAAGTGCTCGAATAGGCAGAACGGCCAGGGATAGTGAGAAACTATCAACTCCTCTGATTAAGGAGCATGAACTGCTTCTCCTTTCCTTTGATGATAGCTCAGGGAATGAATCCTATGGAGAAGGCGGTGTGAAAGTATTCCTAGGTAAGGGGTTCTACAGTCAAGTCTTGACCGGTGATGTGATTCTCCCACCATATCTTTATAGCTCCTTCAAGGAGGCAGGTGGAGAACATGACCTTCTTGTTGGCTTGCTCTTCTAGTGTGTAAAAGCCATTTTCCACTTCTAATGTCTAGGCATCAACTTTATCAACCACCTTGGTCTTATCTTCACCCAAGAACTCCTCTATGTTGAGCTTGAGGAAGTCAATAAAAGTCACTCTAAGGTGAGGGGAGGCAGCCAGAGGTTCACCATTCTTGCTTCGAGTAGCTTAACCAAGAGCTAAGGCACTAATGGCCTCTGTCAACTTCCTTTGTTGTTCCATCCACATTGCATCTTGGGTGTGGACCACCACTTGTCTTACTGGTTCGGATTCAGTTGCACCATTGGGTTCAATATCTATCATAGCATCATCTTCAGGTTTAATAGCATCTTATGGGTTTGGCATGTTGACGGGGATAGCCTCACATTCAAGGTGGTTCTCTCTAGAGGCCTCACCTTTCCTCACATTCTTGGAGGATTCACCCTCTGTGGAACTTCTCTTTTTGGAGGAGGGCTTCATCTTGCGAGGGGGCTTGGGTCTAGGATATTCATCATGGTTGATGGTGTCCTTACCATAGGCCAAGTTGTTTCACATAAGCAGTTAATTAAACATATTCTAAGTTTTTAGAGAACTAAATCATCATAAAATTTATGTCCATGACATCTTGGTTACATGCATTTTATTATTTGGTTTAGGATTCCTTAATACCTAATAGCCATTACCCTAGTAATCAGAAAGGGATAAAGTGAATAGTTCATAGGTTCCTAGGGTTTGGTAAGTGAAAGGGGGTAAAGGAGTGATGAAAGCAGAGGACAAATCCTAGAAGTATTTTACTTTTTTGAAATCCTATGCCTTTGACCATGCTGGAAGCATGAGTCCACGAGTCCTCATATACCGACTAGCGGTGAAAAGGAAAATATTGCCAGCCCCCAGATCGTGGTCCTTTCTAGACATCTCTATATTTGGAAAACACTCTAATAATTCCATTTAGGCTCTATAGAATCCTTGAAATTTAATAATTATTATATTTTAAATGGTAAACCTGCTATAATAGAAAATGTAATGACCCCCTCCCCCTGTTATCCACTACTCAGGAGGACTAAGAGGAAAAGGACAATTAACATGTATACATGTCAAGGTTTATCAAATAACCACAAATGACAAATGAATTTCACTAAATAGGAAAAAAAATTGTACAAGATAAACTTTCTATAAGTGAATTACATGATATGATTTTCTAGAGTTTGCAACATGAAATAAAACTAAATAACTAAATTCCCCAAAATTACATTACTTCTTGTTCTTTTGATGCCTTTATTTTTTGGATGTCCATTTTCCAGTATTCTTTCATGTATGATAGAAGATTATCCTAAAATGCTGAGAAATCAAAACTCGGTGAGTGTTTATATTGGTATGTGGAGGAAATAAAAGTTCTCATTTATTTGTAAGAACATAATCATAACAATTATTGTTTATTGAGTCAGAATTAACATTTTAATCATAACTACTAAGCCATGATCTATCAAACCTCTATTAAATCCCTCAGGGGTATTGTCCATGTACTAGACATAGGACACCTTCTCCCCACATGTATTCAGTGCAATATGAGTCTTCCCATATTCAAGCAGATGACTTTTAATGATCCTATGCCCCATGGTCTTGACCATCATTCTCAATATATATATCATAGATCCATAGGTGGCTTAGTATTTGTGCTAGTCATATTCATATAATGTGATAGCCATAGTGACTTTACAATTTCTAGGAAATAAATAAACATGCAACTATATATTTTGCAATCCATCCAATAAACTTCAGAAAATGTTGGGAAACTAAATTGAGTAGTCTTATGCGTAGCCACATACCTATTTCTGAGTAACTTGTTGATATTTAAGAAAACAATAACAAGATCAAGCAAGAACGAAACTATCCTAAAATCAAAACATAATGTCCATGTGTTACTATTTTACGCAAAATCTTCCATTAATGACTGACTTGGGTTCCAAGTAAGGGTTTTGGGTCAACTTATGGTTTCATTAGCATTTTAGCTTCCTGAAGCCTAATTATAACTTTTCATGCTATTTTAGGTTAGTAACTCTAATTATCACTTTAATTGGACTTTTAATCATTAGAAACCCCTAATTCATCATTTGATGAGTTAATAACCTTAACTAGATCCAAGTTATCATTTTTACCCAAAATGATGTATCTTTGATTATTAAGATTAATTGAACATATTAGAATCATCAAAACCTAGAAATTAGGGTTTTGATTCTCTACACACATTAAAGATGAAATTTTTAGGTACATTGTGAACCATAGGTAGATGTAGGTCATGATTATATTTCTATCGAACTCCTTGTATTTTTATAAGCGAAAAGCACTACTGATTTATATTTTTGTCCAAAGGATGGGTTTTTAGTGTATCTTCAAGTTCTATCTATTTCCTTGATTTCTCCTATTAGGGAGATGAGAATACCTTGGTTTGGAAATGTGCACACCGTTAGATCTGCAAGTCGTCATTGACCAGAGTGGGGATCACTCTTCTGGAGTTAGACGTTCCCACTCACCATGGTTTGAGTCACGGCAAAGCTCATCCATTGATTTCCCTATCCGGTCCATGCTTGACTGTGATCCTACGATCCTTCGCTCTCCCCCCTTCTTAGATCTTAAGTTTCTTATGCGGCAGTACTATAGTAAACAGGCATGCCAGAGAAAGGTGAATTGAGAGGGTGGGAGGAGTTATGGGGGGCAGTTTCTTGACGTTCGTATCTGTAGAGTATAGGAAAAGTCAAGGGAAGGTCTATTTATAGATGTGGTGGGGTGTTTTAGGGTTACCGAACACAATTGGAGAAGGGATGCCTGGTGAGGGTTCTAGTTGATTTTATAAATCGTATCTTGGCATGGAGTTAATAATTTCCTCCTCATTTTCATGAGACAAAGCCAATGGTTTGATTATTTTGTGTTGAGGTGGTCCAGATAGGAATATAGGGGTTTTTTATCCCTCAGGTGTACAAGGACTCTTTACTGATCTATTATGGGTAGAAGATGAGGCATGAGCCATCAAATGCATGATGTGACATTCCATGGTGCAAGTGGAAAAGACAAAGGGTTGGGTTTCCCCTAAATTGAAATCTTCACATTTAAGGAAATATATTTGATAATTGAGTCACTTTTGGATTTCTACAAAAATCCATATCTCTCACATCTTTGATCCTTTTCATCCCAAATTTTAAGGGAAAGTTTATAATGACACTATCTAGATGAGAGAAAAGATTGAGACCAAAATTCGAAAAGAAATATGCTTTTTCTAAGCATCTAAGTATTCTCTTTAAAGCATATTTCAAGCATTAAATACATCTTTTTCTCTTTCTTTCTTTGTTATTTACTTTATTTTTCTTACTCTTCTTATTAGAAATCATGTGAAACTGGAAATCAATTACTATTGGTCATCCATGCCACTTACAAAGAATTCTACACTCCTCTCATAAAGTTTTCACTTATTAGCTATTATACTTTTACCTTTTTCTTATTATTGGATTTTCTTCTATCCTTACTCCCATATTTCATTACTAGATTATCAAAAAGTAAGATACCACAAATGTCACCCCTAAGGTGAATTTGTTAACAAGAATCCATATTTATAAAACAAAGTATTACTATTAGGTCCCTTTTCATTCAAATAATTTCATTACAATTATACAAATACATAAAAAACCAAGTTATAACATCCTTCCCCTCTTATAGGAATTTTTTCCTCAAAATTCATCTAATCATACAGATGATTCAGGATGAGACTTTTCCATGTCCATCTTCAACTACCATGTGGCTTCATCCTCTCCATGGTGCTTCCAAAGAATGTTTACCATCTCTATCTTTTTTTTCATGAGTTCCTTCACCTTAGTATCCAGTACCCTCATAGGTGACTCAAGGTATATCATCCTCCCTTGGAGTTTAATATGAACAATGCTCAACACATGACTCAGATCCTTCAGATAGCCCTTTAAATTGGACACAAGGAACACATCATGCATCATGCTATATTGTGAGGATAAGGCTAGATGATAAGTGACTTCACCAATCCTCTTCAAGATCTCAAATGGACCCACATATCAGGGACTCAGTTTTCTTCAGTTCTTTGATAGACCTCAGAGAGGTCATATTTTCTAAAACACATAATCACCTATAGCAAAGTGCAAATATGTCTTCTTTGCATTAGTGTACAACTTATGTTGATGATGGGCTCTCTTCAGCCTCTTCTTGATTAAAGCAACCTTTTCAGCATATAATTGTAGTTCCCTTGGCCTCAGCAAGATCCTCTCACCGACATCATCCCAGTGAAGTGGTGACCGACACAACCTCCCATAAAGAGCTTTGTATGGAGGCATCCTGATATGGGCCTGATAACTATTATTATAATCAAGCTCAACTAAGTGTAAGTACTACTCCCATGATCCACTCCAATCGAGCACACATGCTCTCAACAGATCTTCTAACCTTTGGATTATCATTTCTGACTTCCCATTAGTCTGGGGTTGATATGTTGTGCTGAATTTTAATCTTGTATCGAGTTCTTTATACACTTGCTTCCACAACTTAGAGGTGGACTTAGGGTCACGATCTGAGATAATTGAACTCATGACACCATGCAAACAAACTATTTCTTTGACTTACAGTTTGGCCAGGTTTGACACATTGGCAATGATCTTTAAGGCTAGGAAGTGTGCTAACTTGGTTAGGCGGTCTACTACAACTAATATTGCATCATGATATTTCTTAGTCTTAGGGAGACCCACCATAAAGTCCATGGTGATCTGGTCCCACTTATACTCAAGAATCTCAATCAGTTATAGTAATCCACTGGGTCGTTGGTGCTCAACCTTCACCATCTGGCACGTGAGACAACTGACCACATGTTCAGTTATGTTGCTCTTCATTCTAGGCCACTAGAAATATCACTGTAAGTCTTTAAACATCTTGGTTGTGTTGCGGTATACAATAAAGTTAAAACCATGAGAATCTTGTAAGATATGTGTTTTCAAGGGAGAATCTTCAGGAACCCAAATGTGACTGTTGTATCGGATTCCACCATCTACACCCATAGAAAGGTGAATTAGTGGTTTTCTAGCAAACCTTTCATCTTTTCAAGCTCTGGTATGGATAACTAGGAAGCTACTAACTCAGTCAACAGATCACGTTTTATCTGGATGTTAACCAAACAAATTTGATCTTCTAGTGGTTGCGGAGTCCACCTAGCAAACTCTTCCAATTCTCTCCACTGGGCAAATAAGATAGTCACACATATGAGCTATTTCTGAATGAGGGCATCTACTACAACATTAGCTTTTCCTAGGTGATAGGCGATGGTAAAATTATAGTCCTTAATATATTCCATCCATTGCATTTATCTCAAGTTTAGGTTCTTCTGAGTCAGGAAGTACTACCCATAAAACTTCTACTATATTAGGATATCAAGGTCTCTAACCAGGTGGTCACAGTGTTGTTCTAAGTCATTGGAGTAAAATAGGATGTCATCTATGAACACTATGACAAAGGAGTCAAGGAAAGGATGGAACACACTATTCATGAAGTTCATAAACACACTAGTGGAATAGGACAACCCAAATGGCATGACCACAAACTCATAATGGCCATAGCGGGTTTGGAAAGTAGTTTTTGGGATATCCTCACTCTTGAATCACAACTGATGATATCTAAATCTTAGTTCAATCTTTGAAAAGTCTCAGGGAGACTTGATCTGGTCAAACATGTCATCTATACAGGGTAAAGGATATTTGTTCTTGGTGATAGATTGATTTATCATCTTATAGTCTATGCACATACAAAGTGATCCATCCTTCTTCTTATCAAAGATGAATGGTGAGCCCCATGGAGAAGTGTTAGGTCATTTTAAGCCTTTGTCTAGAAATTCCTCTGGTTGTTTTTTCATCTCTAGCAACTATGCAGGGGTCTTGTAAGTTGCCCTGGAAATAGGGTTCGTCCCGGGAGCTAACTCTATTGAGAAGTCCACCTCCCTCTCTTGAGGTATGCATGGAAAATAATCTAGGAACACATTTTCATACTCACTGACGACTTCTATTTCCTATGAAGGATTCACCTTAGGCTCCGACTCGGTGACTACTTCTTGGAATGCATGACAACCCTTGGCTATCATCTGCTCTACCTTCAAGGATAACACCTACAGGCTAGTGTTAGCATCCTCCCTATCTATAATGGTAAAAGGTGGGTGATCAGGTCTCTCTATCCTTATTTTCTTTTCCCTATAGTGTATTTTATCTATATAAGTATAAAGTCAATCCACGCAAATGATTACATCAAAGTCATTCATGTCAAGGAGGATAAAGTCCATAGGGAGTTCATAATTTAGATATTTAACTGCCATAACTTGGGTTTTCAAAATATACATAAAGATTCTACCACTCAAGATAGAGACATCCAAAACATATCCTAAATCCTTGATATTCAAACAAAGCATAGCTGCAAGATTTCTTGAAATAAAAGTATTGGTAGAGACAGAGACAAACAAAGCTTTTACATTTTGTCCCATTCTTTCAAACATGCCTACATTCTTTTTATGACAGTCGAATAACTAAGTCTTGCATATTAAAGATAGGAAAAAGAACTCTAAGGGAGGTTACCCTCTACCAGACAATTGGCATTAGCCTATGCCTCTTCCATGTTGATGGAGAAAACTCGAGCCTATCGATGTTCACCTGTAGGTGGGGCTACTCCTGGTGGGGCTGTGGCTACTAGTTGTTCTACTCCCATTGTCTTGGCCGCTACTAGGCCTTGTCCTGGTGGAGAAGGAAAGGGATAGTTGGCATGGAAGTGTCCCTCTTGTATGCATCAGTAGCACACCCTCTTCTCGAAGCGACTTTTATTGTTACAACCCCAATTTTGCATATGTTTTCATAATTGAATTGTAAAGATTTTGTGAATATGGACTTAATTGAAAAGGTTGTATGCATTACTTCAAAGGATGGATTTCTTTGCAAATCTCACTGGTTATAGGAATTTCGTGATTCTTATTATTATCAGATTAATCCAATAATGGATATAAAAGATAAGAAAAGAAGAAAATTCCAAATAAAAGGAAAAGATACAAGATAATGGATATTAAGCAAAGTAATTATGTGAAATACATAGAAAACTCTAGAAAGTGGAATTAATGGCCACAATTAAGTAAATTTTGTTTCTATGTGATTTCTTATTGAAGAAATAGGAAAAGAGGAAAAAGGGAATAAAGGATAAAGAGAAATCCTTGAAAAGAAATCTTTTAATAAAGAAATAAGGAAGATGATGAGAAATAATGGATGTAGATGAATCTAGAAGGATAATAAGTATCCTTAAAAAGGAATTTCGAAATATTAGTATTTCTTGGGGTCCAAGGAGTCCCAATAAAGAAGAAGAAAGAGAAAATGCAAATAATACAAAATATGAGGATAATGTGATACATAATTAATGAATTTTTGGTATTATTTAAAAGAGGTGCTTTCTTCTATGAGGAAGTATAATTTCGTGGCCAATGGATTAAAAGCCAAGTACAAAGAGAATAAAAGAGGTAATTTTCAAATTCCTAATATCTAAAGAATAAAAATATCAATAAGATATTTAAGAGAGAGAAGATTTCTTCCTAATGAAGGAACTTGGTTTCCTATTGGGAAAGGGCTTTGTTTCTTTGTGTGTAAGCATGTTAGGGCATTTCTACCCACCCCTACGTAAGGGTAGACCCCTTGGCGAGAGTTCAAGAAGATCCCATGCATCTCTTTCTCTTCTCCATCATGTTTTCATTCAAACCCTAACCAAGAGAAGTTGTGCTAACCCTAGAGAAAATGAGGGGCCATGGAGGGGTTAAGATGGAGGCATGCTACTCCCACGATGCCATATAGATGTTTGGTGGTTATCACTGTACCCTAGCCAGGCGCAGCAGCAACAACACGACTGCAAGAGAGGTCGTGCATAGCAGGTTGTCGTGCTTGAAACCACCCATGTTGGTCGCGAGCTAGGTGGCACCCCAGGTGCGGCGGAGCACGGCAGAGGTAGGGCAAAGGTTGGCGGCAGTTGTCGGGCCCTGGGGAAGAGGGGCAAACCCATGGAAGTGTTGCGCTCGGCGGCAGCAACAAGCGTTGGAGGTTGAAGATGACCTAACGACCATTGGACGGTTTTGCCCCTATGCGTGATGAAGGGCTAGCCACTTAAGTGAGGGCAAAAACATCATTGTGTTATGTTTGAAATCAACCAAGCTATGTTGCATGGGAAAGGCTGACATGGCAGCTTCCCATTGGTTCAAGTAAGTGAATTCTTGCAAAATTTGTATCTTTTTATTGGTAGCTCCGATGGAAACATGCAAAATATGAAAATTGATCAAGAGAACGTGTAGAATAAAATAAAAATACTTTTAAAGTCTGATTTTGTTCCTTTTTGCAAAAGCATGCTAAGTTAATGAAAAGTGATTTGAAATTATGTTAGAAACCCTAATTGAAATTAATGGTTAAGTTCATAATGCTTAATTGGTGAAATTAAGTAATAGTAACATGTTGAAACATTAATGGTGAACTTGAACCTGATCTAGATGAATTATTGCATGGTTTAGGGTTTTACACCAATTATGAATGCTAAAGCATTTAGAAACCTTAATTTAGGGTAAAAGAGGAAAAGATCATATGTAATTCGAATTATGTGAAAATATGTTGTTAAATGATGATCCTAGCCTGTTAGATGAGATAGGTTACGATCCTTAGGATTTGTGAGTTATTTTGCTTAATTAGGGTTTGTAGTAATAAAAGTGAAAGAAAAACCCTAATTGCAATGAAAACCCTAAAAGTGGATTAGAAACCCTAGGAAGCGAGCTAGGTTTAATAGATCTTGATGACATCATCAATGATAGAAAAGATTGGATGCATATTTCAGGGTCATCTAGTATGCTTGCTTGCTTACTGGATTACTTGCTTAGTTGGATTATATCTGCAATCACAGGTATGTGGTTACATTTATGGTTAATCGCTTTAGTTTCACGGCGATTCCCAGATGTTTTATCGGTGGCTTGAAAATAACTGCTTGGATGACTTTTATTTCATGCAACTATAAAGTGACTATGATTATCACCTTAAATATGTATACATGACTAACTCAAATCTTGGTCCTCCTCTGTGGCTTTTCTAATGATGAAAAGGGTAACCTGGTATAGGGCCTACTTGTTAAGTAGGACATCATGTTATCATGAGTTAGGAATTGGGCTACCCACGTGTAGTGCCATGCGACTCTTTAGCATAGCATGAGTTAAGGAGTGGGATACCTATGGGTAGTGCCATGCGACTCAACCCTAGAAATTGATTCACTATTAGGTAGGATCATGAGGGGTTTAATGGGGATCTACCGTAAGGAAGGTAGCATCCAGGTCCACTGCAGGGACAGCACAGAGGTTAGGATATGAATGGATTGAGTAGTTATGTTTAAAATGTAAAGTTGGCTTGTTAAACCATAATTGCTTGCAATATATTGTTACAGTTAGTTGTACAATTTTTGGTTGTCCCCACATATTGGCATATTCATTTATGCTGACCGACGTTTTGTTTGTCAGTGTTTTAGATACAAATTGAAAAGGACAAACAGTAAAGTGGCATATTGTGATATTAAGAAATAAAGTGCAAGGAGGATTAGTTAGAATGGAGTCTAGATGTGGATAGAAGTTAGATATCCAAGTTTTTGAAAAAGGTATGCAAAGTTTTATTTTATTCCATCTTTTAGTATAGTCATGGTAGAATTTAATATTTATTACTAATTATTTGTCGAACCTATGATCTGGGAAATTGGGATAATGGCTCTGACCTCTTGGTCTCCCTTAATTGGGGGTTACCGGGAGGCAGGGTCATTACATTTGGTATCAGAGCATTGGTTCCTCATTTAATCTTTAGTAATTATTAAATTTTACAAATTCCATAGAATCGAGGGAGTTATTAGAGGATTTTCTGAAAGACAGAGGTGTCTAGAAAAGGATCACGTCTGGGGGCTGGCAATATTTTCCTCCGCACCGCTATTTAGAATATGAGGACTCTCAGATCTGTGTGACTGCCTGGCCAATGTCTTAGGATATGACTCGAAATAAGATACCTTTAAGACTCACTCATCTATTTTCATCCCTTCTCAACCCTAATTCTGTTAAGATTCTTAGGTTTTGGGTTTTCTCTCTCGTCCTCGCCCTCTTGAGGCAAGGGTAAAGTTGATAAGGTTTAAGGAATCATCCACCAAATTAATGAAAAGCATGTAAATAAGATGTCATGGACATAAGCTTAATAGTTTAAGCGTAAACTAAAGAATAGTTGCATGCTTAGGTCATATGACATATGTTGTCATGCACTCAGGAGAGACCTAAGGCTAGACCTTCTTGTCAGGAGAATAAGTAGAGAGAGTTGGTCTTGGAGGCAGAAACCTCCATTAAAGGTAGAGACCCGGTGCATCCTCTGAGGATGATGCTAACCCTAACCCTAAGTGGTGGTTAGAGAGGGATGACATGATGAGTTAGATGTCAAGGTAGACCATGTGTGTGGGTGGACATGCTTTTGGTTTGGATACCCATGACGATATGATCCATGTGAGGTTGGTTGACCTAGTACCTTTGGTGACCCAACCCTGGGAAGGGTCGTGCATGTTAGGGTGAAGGATAACTCCTTCATTGATGAGGTTAGTGGATGACCATACAGAAACCTTATGAGCTTATATGAGCATGGCAAGTTGCACCCAAAGTACATCAGTAGGGCTGACAGTAGGTTAAAACCCTAGCCAGGAGAGTATGATGGATAGCTTATGATATGAGCATAAAGAACTATAGATAATCTGGAGAAAACATAGGTTTCACCCATGTAGGTGTATGTCGGCAAGCTTGATCCACCTTCGAGAGAGGACCTCTAGTAGTAAGGTTGTTGTAGGGTTATCTCTAGAGAGAGAGAGTAGGACCCAAGAAATAAGGTTGGAAGCTTAGATTCTAAGATATGAGGAACAGTGGGGAGTTGAGGATGATGCGACCTAATTGGATGGTTGTGGTTACCTCATGCATGATCCCTGGAGGCTGATGGTATCTTGGTTGCCTTTAGAGGAACCAAACCCTAGAAGAAGGATGAAGCTGCTAGTACCTATGTGTAGATGATATAGGCATTTATCTTCTAAGGATAGGAAGAAGAGTTCCTTAGACCTTGAGGAGGTTTAGTAACAAGTTGTGAGGCCTTATTTCTGGTCAGGAGTCCTTGAGGAGGACTCCACTTTTAGGTGTTGTTCAAGTGGAATGGTGATAGGACGTGCATGTTATACCTTGTATATGTTTGGTACGTGGTTAAAAGATTGAGCATGCAGTTGGACAGCTGTCGCATAAAAAGGTGAACCTAGGGTCCCTATACCTAATAGGGGAAGTAGTAGTGCCTGGTGCACCTGATGCTCATGAAGAGACTTGAGGTTACATAGATTGAGCATGGCACTCCTCATGATTAGAGGAATGGGAAACCCCTTAGATTAAGGTGTATGTTTGATGAACCTCTCACTTATAGGTTGGTGACATATGTGTGTATGCTGATGGTCCAATGTGAAGGAATAGATACAAGTAGGACCTATCGTGGAGACCTAGCATGGTTTAGAAGGTGGTATTCTTATTAGCTACATGCCTTAGTAGCTTGTTAGGGCTAAGCATGCTCATGTGGATATAAACCTTAGATGTAGAGATGTTTGTGACCTTTGTCACTATCAAGATGTAGTTTCCTCCCATCCTGGGAGAAGGACCCTTCTGTAGGGTATGTATTAGCTTTTTTTGGGTTTGAGGAAACCCTAAGAGGTCTCATAGAATCTGGAGAAGCTAAGTGGAGAGTACATAGTAAGAGAATGAACCTATAGACCCATAGATGATCATCTCTGAGTGCATATGGATGAGTTATCATGGAGGTAACTAGAATGGGGCATGACCGAGGTAGGTAGGTCGCCTTGATCCCTGTGAAAGGATGTAAGTCAGACCACGAATGCTGAGAGAGATGATGGAGACTTGGGTAAGGTTTCAAGTTGGATACGTACTATGTTAGAATCCTAAGTCTATCCTAGGGTCAAGTAGGGATAAGACCGATGGAAGTAGGAGTTTCCTAATTCCCTAGTTGCATGTGACCATAGGGTCGGGAGGTAACAACTATCATTGTATGAGGACCATGGGTTGGGAGATTGATCACCTTCATGAACTCATGGGACCCAAGGGGCAAATGAGGAGGGCACTCTCTAATGCATAAGGGAAGAGGGATGACCCCAAAAGTGTTGGCACTCTATAGATCTAGAGGAGATGATCAAGGATGGTGCATTGACCCAAGTAGGTTCGAGATCAGATTTCCATGGAAGTAACCCTGATATCAAGATGATCGTGATGTAGAGACATATGTTGCACATTTCAACTTAGATTTTAAGGTGTACTGGCGATGTGGGATGTACCATCTCTACTCTTGGAATGGGAAGAACTATGTATTTGGACTACAGCCAAATGCTTATTTCCTCTTGTTATTGGAGTAAGAGATAGGACAGTACGCAAGACATACACCAAGGATAAAGACAATGTGAGTGGAAACGTTGCTATAAGGTATGAGGATAGAGATGATAACATACCCTTGTGGAGTGTACGATGTGTGGATGTTGTACAAACACCAAGAGAACTAAGGTAGTCATCTTATGAGGATGTTTATATCATGAAATATGTGGAACTTATGAACTGTACAAGGTAGAGTTCGATAACCAAGAGAATGAGCTCTGAGTTCCTTGATGAAGGTAGACTTAGAGTCTGAGATGAGATGATAAGTGGGATACATGGAGGTGTATATCTTCAACATTACCTTATACATAAAGATGAAAGGTAGTAATGGATGCTCTGGTTGAGATGCAGCTGCCTAGTTTAGCTGGAGGCTAGAAGAGGTGGTTAGGTTAACGCTAAGTTTGCAAAGGGAGATATGTTTGTCTAACACTCAGATGTAACAAGATCTATTGATCAAGTTAGTTGTTGTTTGGTTATCTAGCCTAGGCCTTGATGTAATAAAAGGATGGTTGTAGAACCTCAGATGCACTTCTCTAGAAAAGAAGGTGATGAAACCCCGACTAGAGTGATTTAAGGTTTTCAAGGAATCAATCTTGAGGAATCATGACAAATAAGATATCATGATTTTGAGTTCATCATACACTATGGTACTACTAAAATAGTAAGTTGCAGTAGTACTATGGATATCTAAGATGAAGTTGCATGTGGCTTGTTGCCATGCATGACAAGAGGTGAAGGACAAACATCAGTAACTCAGTGAGTTGATATAGAGGATAAAGAGTCCCTGAGAGGGAATGGGAGTTCATCACTATGGATGTCGTGGTTAGTCTCCCTTGTACCAAGGAAGGTCAAGATGTAATATGGGTTATGGTAGATCGCCTTACCTAGATGACATAATCTAAGAGAAAGAGAAAGTACTGTCAAGGGACATATCTAGTTGAACTATATGTAAGAGAGAGAGAGAGAGATGGTTCAATATTCAAAAGTTCTTGAGTGTGACCTAAAGGTTTACTTCCATGTGGTGGAAGTAGGTACATGAAGAACTCGATGTTAGTACAGTTTATCATCCCTAACTAATGGTCAGTATGATCCAGACCAGAGGGTCTGATGAGAGCATGTGTGCTGATTCAGGGTGATACATGGATACAGTTCTTGACCTATGTAAGATGTGATGATAACCACCATAGCCAGTATTGGGATGTAAAGAAGCTCTGTAAGAGAGGTTGTGTCGTTTTCCACTTCATTAAGATGATGTTGGTGAAGGGATCTCGTGAAGGTCAGAAAAGACCACAGTGTGTGTAGATGAAGTCGCTTTGATCGTGCAATGGCTAGAAAAGAGAGCCTAGGGACGACATGAGTCGTGATCTGATGCAAAGCAGACTGGAAGGCAGTTCATTGTGGGAGGATATGTGATATGAAAATTTGACCCCTCTGAGCTATAGCTGAAAAAGATGAGTCCCCGATACATAGGTCCATCTGAGATGGATTGGTGGAGTTACTTAAGTTTGACCTTACCCCTCAGGATAATGTGATGAGTTCCATGTGTCTGATTTAGAGCACTATGTGAGGTACTTGAGCCTTGTGATGAGCAATGAATCTAGTGAGCCCCAAGGGAGGCAGAAATGACTTGAGTCACCTGTGAGGATTCTAGATGCCAAGGTGAAAAAACTCAGAGAAAAGAATATGTGATGATAAAGGTTCTTTGGAAGCGCCATGGATAGGGTAAAGCCACATAGGGGCCAATCATGGACATGGAAAAGTCTTATCATGCTTATTTGTATGTTTGAGGGAATTTTGAGGGCAAAATTCCTATAAGAGGGGAAGGGTGTTACAACCCCAATTTTACATATGTTTTCATAATTGAATTGTAAAGATTTTGTGAATATGGACTTAATTGAAAAGGATGTATGCTTTACTTCAAAGGATGGATTTCTTTGCAAATCTCCCTTGTGATAGGAATTTCATGATTCCTATTATTATCAGATTAATCCAATAATGGATATAAAAGAGAAGAAAAGAAGAAAAGTCCAAATAAAAGGAAAAGATACAAGATAATGGATATTAAGCAAAGTAATTATGAGAAATACAAAGATAACTCTAGAAAGTGGAATTAATGGACACAATTAAGTAAATTTCATTTCTATGTGATTTCTTATAGAAGAAATAGGAAAAGAGGAAAAAGGGAATAAAGGATAAAGAGAAATCCTTGAAAAGAAATCTTTTAATAAAGAAATAAGTAAGATAATGATAAATAATGGATGTAGATGCATCTAGAAGGATAATAAGTATCCTTAAAAAGGAATTTCGAAATATTAGTATTTCTTGGGGTCCAAGGAGTCCCAATAAAGAAGAAGAAAGAGAATATGAAAAGAATACAAAATATGAGGATAATGTGATGCATAATTAATGAATTTGTGGTATTATTAAAAGGGGTGTTTTCTTCTATGAGGAAGTATAATTTCATGGCCAATGGATTAAAATCCAAGTGCAAAGAGAATAAAAGAGGTAATTTTCGAATTCCTAATATCTAAAGAATAAAGAATATCAATAAGATATTTAAGAGAGAGAAGATTGCTTCCTAATGAAGGAACTTGGTTTCCTATTGGGAAAGGGTTTTGTTTCTTCATGGGAAAGCATGTTAGGGAATTGCTACCCACCCCTATATAAGGGTAGACCCCTTGTCCTGAGTTCAAGAAGATCCCATGCATCCCTTTCTCTTCTCCTTCTTGTTTTCATTCAAACCCTAAACAAGAGAAGTTGCTCTAACCCTGGAGCAAATGAGGGGCCATGGAGGGGTTATGATGGAGGCATGCTGCTCCCACGATGCCATACAGATGCTTGGTGGTTATCCCTACACCCTAGCCAGGCACAGCAGTAGCAGCACGGCTACAAGAGAGGTCACGCATAGCAGGCCATCGTGCTTGAAACCACCCATGTTGGTCGTGAGATGGGTGCCGACCCAGGTGCAGAAGAGTGCGGCGGAGCTAGGGAAAAGGTTGGCGGTGGTCTTCGAGCCCTGGGGAAGAGGGGGCGGACCCATGGAAGTGTTGTGCTCAGCAACAGAATCAAGCGTCAGAGGTTGAAGATGACCTAACGACCATTGGACAGTTTTTCCCCTCCGTGTGCTGAAGGGCTGGCCACTTAAGTGAGGGAAAAAACGTCATCGTGTTATGTTTGCAATAGACCAAACTACGTTGCATGGGAAAGGCTGACATGGCAGCTTCCCATGGGTTCACGTAAGTCAATTCTTGCAAAATTCATATATTTTTATTGGTAGCTCCGATGCAAACATGCAAAATATGAAAATTGATCAGGAGAATGCGTAGAATCCAATAAAAATACTTATAAAGCCAGATTTTGTTCCTTTTAGCAAAAGTTTGCTAAGTTAATGAAAAGTTCTTTGAAAGTATGTTAGAAACCCTAATTGAAATCAATGGTTAAGTTCATGATGCTTAATTGGTGAAATAAAGTAATAGTAACCTGTTGAAACATTAATTATGAACTTGAACCTGATCTAGATGAATTATTGCAAGGTTTAGGGTTTTACACCAATTATGAATGATAAAGCATTTAGAAACCTTAATTTAGGGTAAAAGAGGAAAAGATCATATGTAATTTGAATTATGTGAAAATATGTTGTTGAATGATGATCCTAGCCTGTTAGATGAAATAGGTTATGATCCTTAGTATTTGTGATTTATTTTGCTTAATTAGGGTTTGTAGTAATAAAAGTGAAAGAAAAACCCTAATTGCAATGAAAACCCTAAAAGTGGATTAGAAACCCTAGGAAGTGAGCTAGGTTCAATAGACCTTGATGGCATGATTAATGATAGAAAAGATTGGATGCATATTTTAGGGTCATCTGGTATGCTTGCTTGTTTACTGGATTACTTGCTTAGTTGGATTATATCTGCAATCATAGGTATGTGGTTACATTTATGGTTAATCGCTTTAGTTTCACGGTGATTCCCGGATGTTTTATCGGTTGCCTGAAAATAACTGCTTGGATAACTTTTATTTCATGCAACTATAAAGTGACTATGATTATCACCTTAAATATGTATACATGACTAACTTAGATCTTAGTCCTCCTCTGTGTCTTTGCTAATGATGAAAAGGGTAACCTGGTACAGGGCCTACTTGTTAAGTAGGACATCAGGTTATCATGAGTTAGGAATTGGGCTACCCACGTGTAGTGTCATGCGAATCTTTAGCACACCATGAGCTAAGGAGTGGGCTACCTATGGGTAGTTTCATGTGACTCAACCCTAGAAATTGATTCACCTGTTAGGTAGGATCATGAGGGGTTTAATGGGGATCTACCATACGGAAGGTAGCATCCAGGTCCGCTGCAAGGACATCGCAGAGGTTAGGATATGAATGGATTGAGTAGTTATGTTTAAAATGTTGACTTGTTAAACCATAATTGATTGCAATATATTGTTATAGTTAGTTGCACAATTTTTGGTTGTACCCACATACCAGCATATTCATTTATGTTGACCGACATTTTGTTTGTCGGTGTTTTAGGTACAAATTAAAAAGGACAAACAGTAAAGTGGCATATTGTGAAATCAAGAAATAAAGTGCAAGGAGGATTAGTTAGAATAGAGTCCAGATGTTGATAGAAGTTAGATATCCAAGTTTTTGAAAAAGGTATGCAAAGTTTTATTTTATTCCAGCCTTTAGTATAGTCATGGTAGAATTTGATAATTATTACTGATTATTTGTCAAACCTATGATCCAAGAAATTGGGATAACGGCTCTGACCTCTTGGTCTCCCTTAATTGGGGGTTACCGAGAGGTGGGGTCGTTACATTTACCAGCATGAAATTTCCCATAGTTACAAAATTTTGGAGAAGCTCCATTCTAATGATTCTTGTTGTGGGGTTCCCCCTTACATCCATTTTTTCCTTTCCTATTGTAATGGCCTTGGGCTTTCCTATTATCATTCTTGGGGCCAGATCTTCCTTCAGTGATGCCCAAGATACCCTTTGGGTGGGTTTTGTGGTGGCATCATTGTCCTCTCCATGTCTAGGGAAAAGTTGAGGGATTAAGTGAAGTCTTTAGGCTTTATTGACATCACATGGGGCCTTATATGATGATGTAGGCACTCTACAAAGTGGTCCACTCGACACTCTTTAGTTAACATGTTGCGAAAGTGCTCGAATAGTAAGAACTTTTGGGCATAGTCTGAACCTGTCCAATTCCCCTAATTAACGAGAATGAACTGCTTCTCCTTTTCTTTGATGGCAGCTCAATGAACTAGGTTGTGAAGGTGGGGTGCAAGTCTTCCCAAGCTAGGGGTTCTACAGTCAAGTCTCGATTGATGATGTGATTCTCCCACTATATCTTAGCAGCTCCTTCGAGGAAGTGGGTGGTGAACAAGACTTCTTGTTGGCTTGCACCTCTAGTGCGCGGAAGCCATTTCCACTGCTAATGTCCAAGCATTAGCCTCATCAACCACCTTAGTCTTGTCTTCACCCCAAAGCTTCTCTATGTTGAGCTTTGGGAAGTCAATAACAGACACTCCAAGGTGAGGGTGGATTACCTGACATTCACTGTTCTCGTTTCGAACAACTTCTCGAAGAGCTAGAGAACTAATAGCCTCAGTCAGCCTCCTTTATTGTTCCATCCACATTGCATCTGGGGTGTGGACCACCACTTGTCCTACTACTCCTGATTCAGCTACACCTTTGGGTTCATCTTCTATCATAGCATCATCTTTAGGTTTAAGATCATCTTATAGGTTTGGCATGTTGAAGGGGATAACCTCATATTCATGGTTTTTCTCTCTGGAGACCTTGGCTTCCCTCTTCCTTTTCTTGGAGGATTCGCCCTCCATGGACTCTCTTCTCAGAGGAGGGCTTCATCTTGTGAAGGATCCTGGGTCTAGGGTATTCATCAAAGGTTGGCGATGTCCTTACCACGGGCCATGCTATTTCCCATAAGCAGTTAATTAAACTTACTCTAAGTTTTTAGAGAAGTAAATCATCATAAAAATTATGTCCATGACATCTTGGTTACATGCATTTTATTATTTGGTGGAGGATGTATTAATCCCTAATAGCCATAACCCTAGTACTCAGAAAGGGATAAAGCAAATAGTTCATAGGTTCTAAGGGTTTGGTGAGTGAAAGCGGGTAAAGGAGTGATGAAAGTAGAGGAGAAATCCTAGAGGTATTGTACTTTGAGTGAAATCCTCTGTATTTAGCCAGGCTGGAAGCACGGGTCTAGGAGTCCTCATAAGCTGAATAGAAGTGCAGAAGAGAATATTGCCACCACCAGATTGTGGTCCTTTCTACACACCATTATCTTTGGAAAACACTCTAATAATTCCCTTTGGGGTGTATAGAATCCTATGAATTTAATAATTATTAGAGATGGTAAACCTACTCTGATACCAAATGTAACTCTCCCCACCGTTATCCCCTATTCAGGCATACCAAGAGGGAAAGGGCCATTAACATAAATATAGGATCGAGGTTTATTAAATAACGAGAAATAACTAATGAATTTCACTAAATAGGAAAATACATTATACAAGATAAACTTTCTATAAGAGAATTACATGATATGATTTTCTAGATATTACAACATGAAAGAAAACTAACTAACTAAATCGTCTAGAATTACATTACTTCTTGTTGTCTTGATACCTTCCTTTCTGGATGTCCTTTTTCCAATATTAATGCATGTATGATAAACGATTATCCTAAAATTTTGAAATATCAAAACTTGGTCAGCATAACAAGTTATATTAGTATGTGGGAGAAACAAAAGTTCACACTTATTTTTAACAAGATAATCACAACAATTATAGTTTATAAAATCAAAATTAACATTTTAATCATAACTACTCAACCTTGATCTATCCAACCTCTATCAAACCCCTCTGGGGTATTGTCCCTGTAGTGGACATAGGACACCTTATTCCCATGGGTGAGCGGTTCCATATGAGCCTTCCCCTATTCATACGGATAACTTTTTATGATCCTCTTTCCCATGGGCTTAACCATCATTTTCCATATATATATCATAGATCTATAGGTGTCTTAGGATTTGAGCTAGTCATGTCCATATAATGTGATAGACATAGAGACTTTATAGTTTGTAGAAAATAAATAAACATGTAACTATTTATTTTGCAATCCATCTAGTAAACCTCACAAAACAATGGGAACTACATCGAGTAGCCTTAGGCGTAGCCACATACCTATTTTAGAGTAATTTTTTGATATCCAAGAAAAGATAACAAGAGCAAGGAAGCAAGCAACTACCCTGAAATTAAAGCATAATACCATGTGTTACTATTTTACCAAAAATCTACCATTGATGACTGACTTGGGTTCCAAGTAAGGGTTTTGGGTCGACTTAGGGTTTCATTAGGGTTTTAGCTTCCTAAACCCTGATTATCACTTGTCATGCTCTTTTGGGTTACGAACCCTAATTATCACTTTGATTGCACTTTTAACCACAAGGAAACCCTAATTCCTCATTTAATGAGTTATTAACCTTAAATTATATCCAAGTTATCCTTTGTATCCAAAAAGATAAATCTTTGATTGTTAAGATCATTTGAACATATTAGAATCATCACAATCTAGAAATTAGGGTTTTGGTTCTTTAAACACGTTAAATATTTAGGTACTTTTTGAACTAGATGCAGATCTAGGTTATGATTATATTTTTATTGAAATCCTTGTATTTTTCTGAGTGAAAAGCACTACTTGTTTATTTTTCGACCAAAGGATGAATTTTTAGTGTATTTTCCAAGTTCTGTTTATTTTCTAGATTTTAGTTTTGATGATGGATGTGTAGCATGGTTATGGCCAATAGCCCCTATTATCTGAGCATGGTTGTGTGGTTGGTTAATGATGTTTATCTCAGTATGTGCACCAAGCCTCTATGTTATCTTCCCAATGTAAAGTTAATTTTCTCCTACCTTTTCTCACCTTGAATGTAACTCAAGGTTTCTCGATAATTGTGTAATAGTAGAATAGTTTACTTTCCTATTTTTACGAAGAAGAAAGATTCCAACTGACCACCCAGAGGAAATAAGATGACCAACTAGAAGGGCCAAGGTCACCGGTTGGCGAGCCAACCAGGAGCACAATGGACCAGATGAGACAACTATTTGGTGGAGCCAAATGATCAGGTATAGGAAGACCAACCGGTCATTTGGAGGATCTAGTTGGTCGGTTGGAGGTGACCAATTGACTGGCCAAGAGGTGAGCCAACCAGTTCAAAGGTTGAACCGGTCAACCCAGATTGGCAAGAAAGGATTTGCATCAATAATAGGTTTTTGCATATGATGTAGACCTAGATTGTAGTAATTTCTTGTGGCTATAAGGAATTACATAAGGATGACCATAACCATCACTTTGTTTATTGCATGTTTTCCTAGTGGGATATAGCATGCATATGATACATACTATATATGTGGTGATTGGATAAAGTATATGTATTTATAAATACAAACTCACTCAATTAAAATATTAAGTTTTAGATGCTTTCTAATAGAAGCACACGTGAAAATCTTTATCAACCAAGTGTAGGATATGCAAAAGTGTAATTCACCATCTATCTTATAGAAGTGTGATGGTAGTAATGTAGGATCTGCAAAAGCAGGATGCATTATTATTGTGTTGGCTTTTGGGTTAGGCTTAACTAGTGATGCCTTAGTGAGACAAGCACTAGAAGCATGCAGATGATTACGGAAAAGAGTTGCATATATCATCTATGCAAGAGTTGCATGTGATGCAATTGGCATGATGACCTACCTAAATAGTAAAGTTGTGGGTGATCGATCAACAAAAGCCGACTCATGACTTGATGTAATATGGATCTTGGTCCACCAGAATATTGTATGATGCAATATTCTACATTAATATTTGAGGGCTATTAATTTGAAATAAAATAGTGGGAGTGGTAATTATTAAAGACCTAATTAATATCGTCAAAATTTTCAAATCAAATCAAAAAAAATTGACAAATGCAAATTTTCTCTTATAGAATCAAATGATGAACAAATTTGTATTGTGATTGGTCCTTAAGAAGGACAAACTTGGAAAGACAAATTTCCATGACTAGTTTGGACTTTGAGAAGGGTTCTCAGTGAAGAGTGCAACCTCTACATCCTTGATAAATAAGTGCCAGAAATACAAACTCCTGATGAAACTAGGGCACAAGTCGATGCTTACTGGAAGCTTGCCAATGATGCCTTAGAGATAAAATACATTATGCTAAGCTTAATGAACTATCATTTGCATGAGAAGCATGAGTATGTGAGTGTTCTTGAGATGGTAACACATCTTATGAAAGTGACACTTGGTCTTGCAAAGCAAGAAATGATGATATCCTGAAGGTGCTACTTGAGTCTAAGCTGACAGAGGGAACCTCAGTATAAGAACATGTGCTCAATATGATTGGACATGTGTATCATCTTGAAGAATTGGAATCCACCTTCAGCCAAGAGTGGGCCACTGATATGATTCTAAAGACAATGATAAAATCATACAGTCGCTTTATTGCATGTTATCATGTGAATAATATGGTTGGATGGATGTCACACTTGCTTGCCATGTTGATTTATTTTGAAGAAAATTGAAGAAAATCAAGCTTGTGATGGTGATCAATGGAGTTTAGTCTAAGGATCAAAACAAGACCAAGAATAGTTCTGATTCAAGCCCAGATCCAAATCTTCAACACCCAAGATAAGGAGAAAGAAAAGTACAAGAGGAACTCATCCTTTGTACTTGAAGGCATTCTGGAAGAAGAAGATGGGGATGGTGATATCCACTTCAGATGTATACATTATTGAGATTGTAAAGACCATGTCTATACTATTAAACATGATAAACAAATACATCAAATGTGTGGCAGCAGAAGAAATAAAACTTGACTTTATTCAAAATGTATAAAGAGTATATTACAAAATTTCCATAGAGGAAGTACAACTTTATACAAAACATAGGATCTAGGTAGAGGAAGACTTAAACTAAGCCAATATTGTCTCCAAACAAAACAACTTAATATATAAAGGCAACTATGACCATGCAAGCTATATGTTCCTTTTCTTCTACTCCTATCCTTAGCCTTAGGTTCACCAAGCTTCCATGCACACTCTGATGCTAACCTGGATGGTTGGGGTCATCCAGCAAGAGAAAGATAAAAGTATGTGTTATTCAAGAGAAATAGGACAATTAAATAATCTAAAGCATTGCAATATAAAAGATTCTCTACAATAAGAGATTTCAAAAGAAATGAGGCAAGTATATGAATAAGAGAGAGAAGACTTCCATAACCAATCACCACAATAATAATCACATAGCATGAATATATTAAGACACAAAGTCATCTCAATGTAGGGTGAGGCACCTACCGGACCTCACCAAGTGGCAGGGGGACTAAAACCCCAGTGAATATATAAAGTGGCAAGGGGACTAAAACCCCAGTGCCTGGCAGGAAGACTAAAACCTCAGTGCCCTATGGGTGGTTTGTACTCATGTACACTACATTGTCATTTGGCCTAAAATACATCATGCTTAATAGTCACTTGGCAATAGCGAGAAGTATAACAACATTGCAACATAGCATTGGGAATAAAACCCAAGAAACAATCTCAATAAATAGGCCATCATAGGCAACTATAATATCCAAGAACTCCAAGTAAATGATTCAACATTGGCCATAGTAAGATTCAAGAGTTACAATTAAATGAGCCACATAGGCAAAAGAAGCATCTCATAAGTAAGAAGCCAAATATAGGCAATCACAAGATCCATATAATTCAATTAGATGAGCCATAATGGTAACAAAAGCATCAAATAAGTAAGATCCAAATAAAGGCATATTGAAGGATAACAAGGCTAGCACATAATGTTTGTAGGGTTGGATAAGACCCAACTGAAGGATAGGTAATTTGCACATATACATTCCACATAGATCTCACATTTATCATAGATGTTCACATAAATAGGTTCCACATATTAAAATAAGATCCACACACATAGGGGCCACATACCTTATTAGGTGTCACATACATTAATTTCAATTCATTACCATCATATTCACCAGTCTGATTGTATCCAATTCCATATTTCCCTAGTTGCAAACATTACACATGTATTAGTATTTATACGGCTTAAAGCATAGGAAAAACCCTAATTTTGGAACTTATATTCAAAACCACGATTTAAGGTTTAAAACCTAGTCCAATATATTAGTCATATCCTCCTGATTAATAAAACATATTTTGTTTTACAAATTGGAGTTAAAATGAATTAATTATGTATTTTAGAACATTTTATACACTTAAAAAGGTATTCAAAGAAAACTTTGAAAAAGGAATCCAAATCATGACTCAAAAACTTCAAAATCGAATTCTACATTAAAAATCCTTTCCATTGACTATTTAGTCAAATTTTTCTGACATGGGAATGATTTATTATGAATTACATCATCCCAGCCAATCAGAATTCAGGGAAATGCCATATAGGCAAAATAAAAACAAGAGGCGCCAAGTGGCTGGACCCATGCTGATATGGGCCAATCGGCTTTGGCCATGTCAGCCGGTCCAGGCTCACCAGGTCTCGGTCAAGGGTGAAAAGTCCAAAATGCCCATGCTCGGGTAATCGGTTAATCACGGGCGCAGGGGCTCCCTGGTCATTGCATGACCAGGATTGTTCCCCACCCTGGCCATGGCTGCGAGCAGCACAGCCTAGAGCTCGGCTCCCTGGCTCCTATTCGCTACTCTGTTCAAATCCCTCTACCGAGAGAGGGAGCAATCTCCCATCATTATCGTGAATTCAACGAACCAAACGAAAGAGCAAAACGTGCTCAGGTGTGCGGGAACTAGCTTCACTGAAGGTGGAACAGGGGAAGGTAGATCGGGGAAAAACATGGTGACAACTTCACCGAAAGGAAAACTAAGATCGTGGGCACATTCAAGGGTCCAAGGCAAACCGAAAGAGCTACTTTCCGAGGGCGGAGGTGTGACAGGGCTCAAAAGCAGTGGGTGTTGGCGGCGGCTGAGAACCTGGTCTACAGGACCCGGAGTTTGGGGCTATCTCGAGACAAAAAGAGAGTAGAGGAGGGAAGAGCGGGTGTCGGAGATGCTTTTTTTTAAAAGTGGAATTATATTACTTATTGTAAATCAGAACGAGCTACAACCAACAAAGTGTTCGGTAACGACGATGGCTCCTTGGTTGAACTAATTGCACCATGTAAAGCACTCTTAGCCACCTCGTGTGCCAACCTATTACAGTCTCTCTTAACAAAAGAAAAAGAGCAGAAAGTAAAAGAACTAACTACAAACTTAATATCTACTATAAGAAGACCAAGATGATCTCTTCTCTCGTGTGTAGAGTGTAAGGCATCTACAACACCTTTCGAATCCGACTCCATGACAACTGCATCAAATCCCCACGTAGCTGCTTGCTGCACGGCTGAAAGCACAGCCTGCGCCTCCGCGATCATCACGTCCCCCAGGTTCTCCATGTGCGCCGCTACCACTGCCAAGAGGTTCCTGTCGGCATCACAAATTGCTCCCCCCAAGCCAGCGCATCTGTTTTGTCTCATTGCCGCATCACAATTGATCTTGACACGACCCTGGAGTGGTCGTTGCCACACTGCTGCTGCCGTGGTACCAGCCGCTAAATCGGCCCTCAACTCACCCTCATTGGCCCTGCTGAAATCAGCCATAAAGGAAGTCGCTTGCCGGATGATAACATCGACATTTGCTGATGTACCAAACGTACACTTGTTCCTGTATGTCCACGCTACCCACATCAAACTAACGGCTTTCATATATGTATGGTGATGGAGAGTATTGCAAAGATGGATCAAAGCTTTCGTCGGCTGTTTACCCCTCAGTTCTTGTAGACAACTCGGCTCTAATTCTCGCTGCCATATAACCTCGATCGCCGGACATTCAAAGATGGCATGAGTAATTGTTTCCTTTGCCGCATTACATCTGGAGCAGCTTCCATCCGCAATACAGTGTCTATCCCATAGCCTGCCCTTTGTCGCCAACCCCCCCGTGCAAGCTCACCAAAGAAAATGAGAAACTTTTGGCAGAAGTTGGGCTCTCCATACTGTCTTCCAAACTTCATTCCTGTCCTCCATACGCACTCTATTGAATTCCTCCTTTCCCAGCACACATAACCAGTAGGTTGACTTCACAGAAAAACAACCTTTCTTATCCGGACACCACATCAAAACATCTTCAGGAAGGCGATAGCTAATCGGCATCGCAGAAATATTAGCTTGAATCTCTGCAGGGAAAAGCTCTTCTATGATATGAGAGTTCCATCTTCTAGTTTCCACATCTCTAAGCTCATGCACCATCACATTGTCAGTTTGCAGTAGAGGATATGACTCCTGGAGACACCTTTCCTTTCCCTTTATCCATTTATCTGTCCAGATATGAATATTTCTCCCATTGCCCACATGCCAGCTTGTACCCTCAACTAGCACCAGTTTGACCCCCCAAATGCTTCTCCATGTAAAACTCGGGTTGTGACCTCTACACGCCGCCAGAAATGAAGTCCTTCGGAAATAACACGCTTTGAGAACTCTTTCTGCTAGAGTATTCATCTTTGTTAACAACCTCCACGCTTGTTTGGCTAACATCACCTGGTTGAAGGCATGCAGATCTCTAAAACCCAGGCCTCCATCTCTTTTCAGTTTACACAGCGCAGCCCAACTTAACCATGACATTTTACGTTCATTGTTCTTTGCACCCCACCAAAACCGTCCTATGCAACTGTGAAGTTCATCAATCAAACCCACCGGCAAAAGAAAAATGTTCATGACATACATGGGGATAGCTTGCACCACTGCCTTAATAAGAACCTCCTTTCCTGGCTTGGACAAAAAATTTTCTTTCCAACCCTACAATTTTTTCCACACTCTCTCTTTAATGTAGTTGAAGACCTGTTTCTTTGACCTCCCCACTGCTGTTGGGAGACCCAAGTACTTCGCATGGCGTTCAACCTCCTTCACTTTGAGAAGATCACGTAGCTCACCTTTCCTATGGAAAGGCACCCCTTTGCTGAAAACAACTTCAGTTTTGGATAAATTTATTCTTTGACCTGATGCCTGTTCGTACTGGCTAATAAGATTAGCTATTTTCAGGCACTCTTCTTTGGTTGCTTTTGCAAAGAGGATGCTATCATCTACAAAGAAAAGGTGATAGATGGGGGTCCGTTCCTGCTGACCTTTACACCCCGAATAAAGTTTTCACTCATAGCTAAAGAAATGGACGTAGAGAAAGCTTCTGCACAAAGAATAAAAAGGTAGGGGGAGAGTGGATCACCTTGCCTTAGGCTGTGGGATGGTAGTATCGACCTGGACCGGTACCCGTTGATAGTAAAAGACGAACTCACAAAAGAGATACAGTCCATGACTTTTCTTCTCCACAACCCATCAAAGCCCAACTTTTCTTGCACCAGGTCTAGGAAAGACCACTCCACTCTATCATATGCTTTAGACATGTCAAGCTTCAAAGAAATACTCCCCTTCTTCTTTTTTCCTTCCATCTTCATCCTATGAAAAACTTCAAATGCTACCAGCACATTATCAGTAATCATTCTGCCCGGGATGAATGCACTTTGGTTCTCAGAAATTAGGGAATCCATCATAGGTTTAAGTCTATTTGCTAGAACTTTAGCAGCAATCTTATAGACCACATTGCAAAGGCTGATTGGTCTATAATCCGAGATGGTGCTTGGGGTTTCCACCTTCGGGATCAACACCACCAAGGTGGAATTCAGCTTGCCAATATCCTCATGTCCCTTCCACCACCCCTTGATATAACTAGCAACATCCTTTCTCACAACAGACCAGTATTTTTGATAAAAAAGAGGTTTCAACCCATCCGGCCCTGGAGCTTTATTTGGGTGCATTCCCGCTAGGGCGTCCTGAATTTCCTTATCTGTGATGTCCCTCTGCAGAGTATCATTCATAGTAGAGTCCACCTTGTGTTTCAAGCCCCTAACTGCCTCCTCCATGTCCTCCGGCGAGCTGGTCGTAAACAACTCCTCAAAAAAGTCTAGCACCACAGCTTGGATGTCCTCCTCTTCTGACTGCACCACGCCCCTCTTGTCAAGCAGGTGATTTATGTGATTTCTTTTATTCCTGTGGGAAGCTTTATGATGGAAGTAGGCAGTGTTTCTATCTCCAACCTTCATCTCATTAACTCTAGCTCTCGCACACCAGTATTCTTCATCACCTCTATGCCACTTTTGAAGTTCTTGATCCAGCCTATCACAGTTTTGCAACACCTGATAATCGGGTGGTTTTTCTTGCTCCTCCGCTAGATGCTTTTCAGTCTCCTTAATATTTTTCCTGATATCTGAGAAATGATTCCTTGCCCAACTATCCAGCCTTTCCCCACATCGTACCAGCTTGTCCACTAACCCACCTCTGTGATGCTCGCGCCATGCACTTTGTATGGTCTCAGAACAGCCCTCCTCGCTCACCCACATCGGCTCAAAATGAAAAAAATGTTGTCTCTTTAGTTTTCTTTTTGATACACTGTCCGCCGTGATAACAATGGGGGAATGATCTGACTGATAAAAAGGAAGGTGAATAACTTTGCAGGATGAGAATAAGTTCCTCCACTCATAGGTAGCCACCGCTCTATCCAGTCTCTCCCTAACCAGGTTGTCTACAGTTTTGCCCTTTTCCCAAGTGTATGGTCTGTCGCTGTAACCCAAACCAAAGAGAGCACAATCATCCAAACTGTCTCGGAAGTCTTGCATCCACCTTTCAGCTCTAGGCCCCCCCCCACTTTTCATCATTTGACAAGATCTGGTTGAAATCCCCAAACATGATAGTTGGACTCTCGGACCCTCTCATAAGCTGTCTCATAAGGTCCCATGTGTGAAATTTGTATTGTTGCTCAGCCCACCCATATAGTGCCACTGCCTTCCATTTTGTCTTCGTAGTATCATCCTTCACCCAGCACTCAATGTGATGTGTCGAGTAGCCTACAATATCCACCTCAATACCTTTCCACCATAGCCCCATACCTCCCGATCTTCCATTACTAGATAAGAAAATACCGTACGTGAAGCCACAAAACCTTTTCACCTCATCAAGCTTTGCGTCTGCTACCTTGGTTTCCGACAGAAAAACCAAGTTTGGGCTCTCTCTCCAACACCAAGAACGGAGAGCTCGTCTACTATCGAGTTTGCCCATCCCTCGACAGTTCCAGCTGAAGATCTTCATTGTTGTTCACGGGCCTGGTTCTCGCCAACGCCCGCTACTGTAAGTGTTGGTTGAGACCCGATTTCCTGAACCTCGGTTTGCTGAATGAATTGTTTCTTCAGAAAAAAGACACTCGTCAAGTCAGTATCCATTTCCACAGCTGTATCATCATTTCTGGTCCTCTTTCCCACCTGAGACAACTGACTTCCCGACTCTTCCACTAAACTGAGCCTAGGTGGATCTGACCTCCTTCGAATGTTCACCCTCCTCTTTCTGTCGAGAGACTTGCTAGACTGATTAGAATTGAGGTGCACATTAGTGGACTTCTTGAGCTTTTGACTCCTAGTTTGCCTGACATTGTTGCTGCTGCCTTTGCTTAAGGTAAGGGACTCCGGATCTCTGATGTCATGAGGCGCCCAGTGCTTGACCGCCGGAGCAGGTTGCAGGTCAGACACCAACCCCTCAAACACACCATTAACAGAAGCTTCCTTCGGAGCAGCCCACCCTCCACCCTGCTTATCTGACGTTACCCCCTATCCTCTGTTCCCCTAGCCCCCTCCCCCTCCCGCCCATAGCCCTCAAGACGTCGTAACCCACACAGGTGTCCCCCGTCTTCCCCGTCCAGCCGGCTTGCCGCACAACCACTCTGCTGGTCACCCCCGATGCCCCCTGTCTCCTCTCTATCCGCATGAGTGACAGACTCCTGCCCCCTTCTCCCCTCCACCTACTTCACTTCCCCCCTCACCCCCTGACCCCATTGTTGCTTCAAGGCTTCTGCATCCACGATAATCACACCCTGTTGGTCGGCGCTGCAACTTCCACCGCCCCTGGTTTTCGGCTTCACGTGAAAGAGAAGAGTCTTCTTCGTCGAGTCGTTCCCATAAAGCTCCTCCGTGATCGGAACCCTCGGCTTGCGAGGTGATGCCCTAAGCCAGGCACCCCAACCCCGTTGAGCCGTATCATCGTCTTCTTCCTTTGGACAGTCGCGGTCGACATGGTCGAGCTTACCACAGATATAGAAGTAATTAGGGAGGTGCTCATACTTGATCGTTACCTCCGTCGTCACCCCCTTCCTATCTTTAACCTTCTGTATCCGCCGCATGGGTCTTGTGATGTCCAGTCCAATCCGGACTCTCGATGAAGCTTCCCAGTCGAGAACGTCATTGTCGATCGCCACCACCCGTCCAATTCTCTCCGCTATCGATGTAATAGCCGCCTTCGATCGCAACCCTAATGGAAGTCCATAGAGCCTTGCCCAAAAGATGCACTCCTTGAAGATGATCTGACCAGGGACGTCACCCTCCTCCACTTCTTTTGTGAGCAACTGTCGATTGTCGAAGTGCCAGGGCCCCTCATCTACCACATTTTGCTTGTCTTTCCAGTGGAGAAATTGGATCACAAACGCATCAAATTGACCCAAGGTGTATTAGGGGCCGGTGTTGGCATGGAGTTCATCGGAGAAGAAAAGCAAGAAGGACAGGGAGCTCCAGGAAGGTTGAGGAGAAATTGTATGAGGAGGACAAAGTCTAGAGGCCTAAGGGTGCTCGACGACCCCTTCAATAGGTAGGAGAAGGACCGAGGTCGCCTCTACGACTCGGGGGGTTTGAGAGGAGGGGAGAGGTCGATTTGGGCATAACGTCACCAGGGAGAAAGGGGCGATGAGCTAGGGCTCATTCGAACCGGCGGCGTGAGGTGGAGCTAACGGTGAAGGGATCGCGATAAATGGAGAAGGAGAGAGGAAGAGCGGGGTCGAGAAGCATATAGAGGCCTTCCTGTTCAGTTGCTGGAGGTAGGAGACGAGTTGTCCACTGTCAGATAAGATCGAGATCAAATAACAGCCGTCGGATGATGAGTGCAAGAGCTGGCTGACCGCGTGACAAGAAAAATAAATGGAACATTGGTGTTACACATCAAATAGATGATATCAATTTAATACTAAGGTTACACTATATTAAAAGATTATAGAATGGATTTGAAGGGAAGTCCAAAAGCCACCAAATTTGGACCATAGGTTCACTTTAGCATATAGAACGATACCATATAATTAGATTTTGTATTTTTATCCAATAAGGCCATTAATAAATATATTGCTCATAAAGTATATATTAATATATTAAAATGAATGAATTATATGAAAAGACTTCTTTCTATGAAACATGTGAGTAAATTTTGAGATATTAAGCACATTAAGATTTCAATAATCATTTCTCAATTAAATAACATATTTTCATGAATTAAAATCATATTTTGAGGAGAGAGAAACAATTAAGGTTAATGTTCTCACACATTAACTCAAATACACACTATTGCTAATATATTTATCCAAAAAGCTCCAAATTAATATTATCTACTTATATTCTCACATAAAACTCCATTTTGCATTATTAGCCCTTAATTATTACCTTAAGTGGGTTATTTGTGCAAATACCCTCTTACAAACATTAATGGGGGCGAAAATGGAATTTCACCATCATCAATGCTCAAATTGCAAATAAAGCCCAAAAATGATTCAAAAGGATGGGAAATTTATGGAAAAGGTCCAAATGGACTAGAAGGCCAAGAAAATCTCAAAAGTGGGTAAAATGCAGGAAAGACCCTAGATTTCATTATGTTACAGAGATAAACCTATATACTCCATCATTAAGGGTACTAGATACCAGATTTGGATCTCGTATATGTTCTCATATGCAGGATCTGAAAGGAAGTAGGCCTTTGGGAAAAGGTGAGGTGGAACTATGAGTTGCAAATGGCACAAGAGTTGCATCCAATGCAGTTGGAACCTATAGTTTATCTCTACCCACAGTTCTTGTAATAGAGTTAAAGAACTACTATTATGTACCTGCTATAAATAGAAACATCATTTTTGTATCTTGTATGGACAACGATGCATTTGAATTCCATATTAAAAATGGTCGATGTTATATTTTAAAAGATGGGATCTTTTATGGAAGTGCCCCAATGTCTTATGGTATTTATTTATTAGATCAAAAGACAAAATTTTATGATGTAAATATCAAAAGACTAAAAATAAACAACTCAAAAAAGCATACCTTTGGCATTGTCATCTAGGGAACATAAACGAGAATCACATATATAGACTCCATAAAGATGGTTCTTTGGACTCTTTTGATTTTGAATCATTAGAGACATGTGAATCTTGTTTGTTAGGAAAATAATTTAAGAACCCTTTAATTGGTAACAATGAGAGGTCTAGTGCTCTATTAGGACTCATACATAGTGATGTGTGCTGACCTTGTAGAACAACCACTGGAGATGGGTATCAATACTTCAATACCTTCACTAATGACTTTAGTAGGTATGGCTATGTTTATTTAATGAAAAATAAGTCACAAACTCTTTAAAAGTTCAACGAGTTTATGAATGAAGTACAAAACCAACTTGGTAAAAGTATTAAGGTACTTCATTCTAATCGAGGTGGATAACACTTAAACTAAGAGTTTGAGAACCTTCTTAGAGCCCATGGGAATATATCCCAATGGACTCCACCTGGATCACCACAGCATAATGGTGTATCAAAAAGAAGGAATCACACATTTGTGAATATGGTGCTATCAATGATGAGTTTATATGAGATTTTGACTTCCTTCTAGGGATATTCTCTTCAAACCTCTATGTTTACACTAAACTGAGTACCATCTAAGTTGGTTCAAAAGACACCATATGAGATATGGATTGGGAAGTGTCCCAAAATATCTTTTCTGAGGATATAGGGGTGTGAAGCTTATGTTAAGAAAATGTCCTTGAAAAGCTTGGCCCTAGATATGATAAATGTTACTTTGTTAGATATCCCAAAGAAACCATGGGATACTACTTGTATAATCCATTTGACAACAAAGTGTTTGTTTCAAGAGTTGTTGTATTCCTAGAAAAGGAATTTATTTCCAAAAGAATCAGTGGGAGGCAAGTGGAACTCAAAGAGGTTGGATACTAATAAGAAAATATTGAACCAATATATGAATAAGAGGAGCCAAGAGAATCAAAAGATGTTGTAGAGTCTCAAATTCTTCAAGTAATATAGGAACCTCGTAGGTTTAATAGGACACACCTTGAGGCTGAAAGATTTAGATATCTTGTGACTCAGGAAGGTAGTGAATTTCTCATAGATGATTAGTCAATAACCTATCAAGGATCTATAGAGGGACAACAGTCTGAGAAATGGATTGAGGCCATGAGATCTGAGATGGAATCTATGTCTAACAACAAAGTATGGACTTTGGTGGATCCACCTGAAGGGGTAAAACCCATAGGGTGCAAGTGGGTATTCAAGAAGGAGCCGACATGGATGAAAAAATTTCAAACCTATAAGGGGAAATTAGATGCAAAGGGTTTTTTACAAGTTCAAGGCGTTGACTATGACAAAACCTTTTCTCCAGTGCCCATGGTTAAGTCCATCCGGATCATGCTTGTTATTGCTGCTTATCATGACTATGAGATTTGACAAATGGATGTTAAAACCACATTCCTTAATGGAAATCTTATTGAGGATGTGTACCTGACATAGCCTAAGGGTTTTATAACTCCAAAGGTCAATCTATGGATTGAAGCAAGCATCTCAGAGCTGGAATCTTCATTTTGATGAAATAGTCAAAGAGTTTGGTTTTATTCAAAATGAAGACAAGCCTTGTGTGTACAAGAAGGTTAGTGGGAGCATAGTGAGGTTCCTCATTTTGTATGTAGATGACATATTATTGATGGGGAATGACATCCCTACTTTACAAAAGGTAAAGACATGTTTGGAAATACATTTTCAATGAAATACTTGGAAGAATCATCCTACATCTTGGGGATTAAGATCTATAGATATAGATCAAGAAGGCTTCTTGGACTGAGTCAGAGCACGTACATTGACAAAGTGTTGAAGTGGTTCGGCATGGAGAACTCAAAGAGAGGAAACCTGCCTATGCGTCATGGTGTACCCATGTCTAGAGCTCAATGTACCAGTTCTTGTGAAGAAAGGGAACACCTGAGTTTGATTCCATATGCCTCATGAATGGATTGATCATGTATGCAATGTTTTGTACCGGTCAATATGTCTCATATGCCTTGAGCATGATGAGAAGATATCAATTAGATCCAGGTTACTCTCACTAGATAGCCATGGAGAACATCCTCAAGTAATTGAGAAGGACAAAGGATCAATTCTTAGTCTACGACAAAGAGAAATAGTTGGTGGTAAAAGGTTACACCAATTCAAGCTTCCAGACTGTTCAAAATGATTACAATTCACAATCATGATTCATGTTTTGCCTAAACAACAAAGATGTAAGTTGGAAGAATTCCAAGCAAGAGACAGATGTTGATTCTACAACAAAGGTTGAGTATATTATTGCATGGAATGCATTAAAGGAGGTTGTATGGATCAAGAAGTTCATCTCTGAACTTGGGGTTGTTCCAAGCATCAGTGATGCAATCAAGCTATATTTGTGACAATAATGGAGCTATAGCACAATCTCAAGAACCCATATCACATCAGTGCTCAAAGTATATACAAAGGAAGTATCATCTCATACAAGAGATTGTATAGTGATGAGATGTAAATATTTGCATAGCACCAACTGAGAACAATGTTTTTGACCCTTTAACAAAGGAACTTTCATAGTAGAAGCATGATGGTCATGTTAGGTCACTCGGAATAAGATTAATGGATGATCGACTCTAAGTGTAAGTGGGAGTCTGTTGGTATGTATGCCTAGAGAGCCAATCATGTGATGATTATAATGGCATAAATGTAAAAGATTTGATTATTAATTAATAATGGCAAGCTTCCAATTTATTCAATTTATTTCAGTTATGAGATAATGAAGTAACATAATGACTATCAAAAGAATTATATTACTCAATGGTGTACGTCTTCAGGTTGAGGACCTAAACAATGAGATCATACACATGTTAAGAGTGTACATTCTCATTATGTTAGTGATCAGTTGTTATTGTGGAAAGTTGATAGACAGCAATAAAACATAAGATCAAAGTGTGAGTTGGTTGATGATAGAATCTCATTAGTCATGATATAGATATATCAAAACAAGTACACAGATACATGTTATAGAACAATGTATTGGACAGACCCACTGTGAAACTCACACATGGACACCATTACCATTGTAGTCATAGTCATGTCTCATAGTCATGGTGGTGTTTGTGGTTTTTTAATCCTGAAATCCCTACACTCATCACATGTCATTCGGTATGCTTTGACATCATCAAATGCAATCCTAAAATATGGTTTGTTATAACGGTGATGATTGGGTGACTGTGATACATGGGGACTGACTATGAGTGATAGAGATGGGATTTGTCCATCCTATAGGAGTATGATATCTGAGGCTTCTTGATTAGAGAGATTGAGAAATGCATGGCAATGTACATGTGAGTCAATATGTGATATTGAGCTTACATATATCTCAGAGAGTCTGCTATGGCTCAAGAAAAAGATTGAATGTTGAAGAGGCTGACTACTCAATGACTCGAGTTCAATCTGGATATCAATGAAAAATTAATTATACAAACACTTCAACACCATACACATATTTTAGGTTGAAGTTGTTCCCCAACTTTCCATTCACTTGGGTAGCACCGATGTGAGACTAGACACCACTCTTTGCTTGTGATGTCATAAGTTAGTTATGGACATTCACTGCCAATGTGATATGGGACCTATAGGGTCACTCACATAGGTATTGACCTAGAAGAGGATTTTGATCATGAATAATGATTGGATTGATTACTAAAGTGGTTAATATTCAATTCACACAACAAATTAGCTGACTATACTGCCAAACAATCGGCTCAAGTGTTGAGATAGCCATTTGGAGTGTAGGTTGATTGTATTGTGCATTGTCTGAAATTATGTATGACCCAGGTTGTGAGATGCCCATCTAGCTTGTGTGAGATGACTATCTCATGTGGTGTGAGAAGATCATCTCATTTGCACCAAATTGTCAGTTCGGGGATGCAATTCGATTGCATCAAGGATTGGTGATGATGTCATGGATGGAACCAGATGACCGTTTGGCATGCGAGCTGACCGTTTGGCTTGCCAGATGACCGGTCTGGCTATCATAGGCTGTGAACTCTACAAAATTGTTGTGAAATTTTGAAATCTTCCTGTCCCTTCCACTCCGGTACAGACTGGGAACCATGACCCAAACCCTGCCCATAAATAGAGGGGTATTGGGGGCTTCCCAGAGCACAACACAAACAATTGAGAATTAGTTTATCTAACAATTATTGTCCTCTCTAGTTGTGGTAACCAAGAGAGCCCAGGCAAGCCCTACTCGACTAAGGAGGGATAGATACGGGAGAGAACCACTAAAGATAATTGTTGTGGGAGAGCAAGTTGGTGACTAGTATACCAATGGGAGGGACAACTCCTTCCTATCCATTTTCATAAGACGACAGGAGTTCTATGCGGTTAGTGAGGAATTCTCTAAAGGCAGGAGGCCTTTGTCTTCTTATAGGAGGACAATGTCAACTACCAGTTCATTGTATGAGGAGTTGTTGCGTACGACAACATTTGAGGCAGCAGTCCATGGTGCAGACCAGGAGGCGCATTAGTCAGATGACTCCTAGTGCAACCAGATGACTATTGTGCATCTATGATCTCTGAAGGGGGGGGGGGGCTATTGTCTATCTCTAGGAGGAAAATATCAACTAAAAGTCTATTGTAAGAGGAGTTGTTGCAGACGACAATGTTCGAGGTTGCAGTCTGGGGTGCAGACCAGGAGGCGTAGTAGCCTGATGAGTCCCAGTGCAACTAGAAGATGGTTGCGCATCTACTATGATGAGGAGATGTCACTAGACTTTCTCCAAGACTAGGTATATCCTCAAAACCACCCTTCTCATCTTGTAGTAATTGATGCAATCTATTGGTTTCTGGAAATATGGTAGATAAAATTTTTGTTTTCACTGCCTATTTTGTGGCCATATTTCCCTACACCTATATCATTATAAAATATGGTATCTAATGCCTCACTCCAATCATCACGTGATTGTCTCTCTAACCATACATACCAACAGACTCCCAGTTGCACTTGGAGCCAATCACCCATGAATCATATTCCAAGTGATCTTAACATGTACATCATGTTTATGATGCATAAGTGTTTTTATAGTGGGTTAGCAACATTTGCTTCTTGTTCGTATATCACAAGTTTCACATCTATTTAATGTGATGCCTTTTGCATGAGATGGAAGTGTTCTAGTATGCTATTTGGGATTCTGATCCTATCTAGAAGCTTCATTATTATCACAATATTTCTACTATGTTATCAATGGTTTGGAACCTCCCATAATTTCATCCATATAAACTTCTAGATCCATACAATATTTGTTGTTCATAATGCCAAGATACTCATCTTATATTGTATATTTAGAAATTTTCATTTTCTCAGAATCCTTTCCAGCTTACAGTTCTATTTTGAGGTCAAATATGGTTTAGATTGCAATCATTAATTTTATTTGTTATTTTAGAAGATTTCATTGGTGTAACCCTATACACCCAACTCTTCCTTATTATTATAACCAAGGAACCGATCCTTTTAGTGCTTCTCAAGTACATAAGGATGTTCTTTACAGTAATCCAACGACTCTCATTGGGATCTGAGAGACATCCACTCGCATGTCTAATACATACGAGATAATTGGATGAGTATATATCATGTCGTCATGTCCAATACATACAAGATAATTGGATGAGTACATGACATCACATTCAAGATAGATCCAATTGTGAATACATATGGCATCTATCCATGTGTTCATGTTCTTCTCAAGAACCACGACACTAGGCTCTGAGAGACTTAACTCCATGAGACATGGACAAGTTTTATGTCATTGAATCTTGTATGTTGAACCCCTTTATCATCTTGCCAATGTATTTTCTCTTACTTAGGTTAAGAAACTTTCTAGATCTGTCTATGTAGATCTCAATTCCTATCACATAGGATCATTCGCCTAAACCCTTCATAGAGAAGGTGCTTCCCAGCTAGCTTTTAACATTTATAAGATTAGGACGTTATTCCAAAAAAAAATCTCATTATTGTGTGGAATATGCTCCCACAAAATATTTTGTAATCACATATTCCATCTTCATTTTAACTCAAGTCAAAAAAATTTACTGTCTTGTCAAATAGAAGATTCTACCTCCAAAATTCTTGCTTCAATCTAGAGGTTTACCTTTGTAGCTTATAGACTTTATTTGCAATGTATGGATTTAAAAAACCTTAGGTTGTGTCCCGTACACATCCTCTTCAATATTCCTTTTAAGGGATGTGGTTCTAACATCCATTTTTTCAAACCTCATAGTCATATTAAGCTAAAATTGCAAGCATGATCCTAATGGGTTTAATAATGGAAATTGGTGAAAAGATTTCATCATGTTCAACATCTTGAACTTGTTTGAAACTCTTTACAACCAATCTACCCTTCCATGTTGGTCGTCTTCCTAAACACCCAATCGCACCCTATGGGTTTTACCCTTTTAGGTGGATCCACCAAGGTTATACCTCTTTGGTGTACATGGACTCCATCTTGGATATTATGGAAACAAGTCATTTCTCAGACTCTGATCCCTAAATAACTTCTAGATAGGTAGTTGATTCATCATATATGACCAACCTACCGCCTTCATGAACCATAAGATATAATAATCTATCAAGCTCAAGGTGTGTTCTACTAGAACTACGGGTTTTGTGTTACACAAGGAATTTGAGATTCCACAACAATTTTTTATTCTCATTGTTCCAACTATACCTATTTGGGTTCAATGTGTTTTTATTTGTCTCAAACTTTTCAAGTTCTACTTTTCTCCACTGATTCTTTTGGAATTAAATTCCCTTTCAGGAATACAATTGTCTTGGCACCAAATATGTTGTTGTCGGATTGGAATAAGAGTAGTATTCAACAACATAACATTATGTGATTTGAGGATAAAGCTTTTCAAGAAACTATTTTCTTATATAATCTTTCAATCCTAATCCTTATAGAAGACATATCGTGACACCTCCCATGCCATAATCTCAAATCGTGTCTTTTGAACCATTTTAGATGGTATATTGTATTAGTGTAAAGAATTTTCCAAAATAAATTTGAAGATCAACTAGATTTTATTGATAATCACGCCATGACTAACAGGATATGATTTCTTCTTTCTGATACACTATCATAGTGTTTCAGGTGGAGTTGTAGAGAAGGTTCTCAAACTCTTCGTTAAAATATTTCCACATTGATCATATCAAAGTGTTTTAATACTTTCACCAAGTTGGTTGTGTACTTCATTCCTGATCTCCTTGAACACTTCAAGAGATTTAAACTTGTATTCCATTAAGTACAAACTATGATAACTACTAATAGCATCAGTAAATACAATGAGGTACTGGTAACTACCTTTAGCATTTATTCTAAAAGGTCTATATACATTAGTATGTATGAGTCCTAATAGAATAGTAGCTCTCCCACTACATCTAGTGAAGATTATTTTGGTCATATTTCCTAATAAATAAGATTTGCACATCTTTATTTGTTCAATAACTAAAAGAGTATAGATAACCATCATGTGGACTTTAGAAATGTATTTTTCATTTGTGTGTTCTAGATGACAATGCTATAGGTATTTTTCAATTGAGTCATCAAGTCATTCAATACATATGTCATACACATTTGTCTCTACAACTATCAAGCATAGAATATGAGACATCAGGACCACTTCCATAAAAGATCTTATATTTGAAAGAAAAACATCAAATATTCACAATACCCTTGTCCATACAAGATACATGATGTTTTTCATTAATGTATATAATAGCAATTTACTAATTCAATTTTGTGTTCATGAATGACAAATTCCAACTATAATGGAGCAACTCTTGCTCCATATAGTTCTAGCTTATTTCTTATTGGGCCTTGAAGTAGATATCTCTATCTCCTTCTTTTTCCTTAGATCCTTTAAGTGAAAAGGACATATTCCTTTTTCACTTACCTTTTTCTTCATATTGAGTGTAGGAGAGTTGGACATTATCTAAGCCTCAGAACTATTCTTGGTCTTGACTTTGTCCTTGGACTTCTTCTATTGAACATCATCACAGGTTTGTCCTTCTTCATGTGTGCTTCAGCATTCATCAACATGCCAAGAAGTTTAGGCAACGGTTTAGACAAGTTACTCAGGTAGTAGTACTCGATAAAATGGCTATATAATCTAGAAAAGGATTGTAGAATCACATTTGTGGTCAACTCTTGACCTAAAAGAAATCCCAGTCACTCCATATGTCTAATCATATTGAGAACACGGGGCTCTACTTGATCTCCCTCTATCAGTTTACACTCATATAATGCTTTGGAGACAATATACCTTTCTTGTTTTACATGATTCTTAGAGATGTGTTACCATCTCGAGAATGTCCATGTTTTCATGCTGCTCATTCAATTCATAGCCATACAACATAGCATAAGGTACTCAATGTCTACGAAATCATTGTCATGCTTCAAGTAAGCATTCATTTCAGCCTTAGGTGCATTTGGAGCGGGTTCCTCTGGCAATGGTCTTTCAAGGACATAGAGCTTTTGCTCATTGGTGAGAACGCTTCTCAAAGTCCTAAATCATAAGTGGAAGTTAATTCCATTTTGTTTGCATCACTCAAGGATTGATCATAATGTATTTGTGTTTGCCATTAGATTCTACAAAAATTATTGCAACTTTTATGAAAACCTTTTTGATTTAATTTGATTTGATAAGTTAAAGATATTAATAAGACTTTTAATTAGTTATCTCTCCAACCATTCTGTTCAAATTGATAACCCTCATGTATCAATTTAGAAAATTACTGCATACAATCTTCTTGCGAGCTAAGATCCAAAACAATTGAATTATTACCCAGCCAATGCTAGCGTCCATAACCAATTATTAAGGTAGGAAACTTTTGTCAATTGCATCTTGTTCAATTCTTGGATAGATGGTCTGCGCAACTCCTTGTCATAGTCTGTCTATAGGTTTCTAGGTATGAAAAATCATTAAGGACACCCAGTTAAGACTGACCCAAAAGCCAACACGACAGTTATGCACCCATCTTAGTGGGCCCACATAACTACCATAACTCTTCCATGAGATAGACAGCACACCACCCTTGGGGTGACCATGCTTAGTCGATAAATCTTTTCATGTATGTTGCTAATGGAAAGCATCTCAGACTTAAAATTTAGATTGAGTGATTTTATATATAAATGCATATACATATCCAATCCCCACATACTTATAGTATCCATCATATGCGTTCTATAACAAAAAAAACTAGGCAATTAAAAACACAATTGATGGTTGTGGCCATACTACTTTAATTCCTTAGAGCCAAAAGGAATTACTATCACCTACGATCTATATCTCATGTAACAACCTGTTTTTGGTGAAGATCTATACTCGAGCAAATCTGGGTTAATGGATCAACTCTTGAACCGATCGGCTCGCCTCATGGCCACTTGATTGGGTTCCTGAAATGGTTGTCTAGTCTCAAGTTCAAGTGATGTCTGAACTCCTCCAGTCAATCGGTTGTGCCACAAATCGATCACTTCATCCTCCTATCATATGGCTTCCTCGATCCTTGAGACGGTCGGTTTGTTTCACGAGCCGGTCAGTTCATCTGGTGCAGAATGTCTTCTCACAATGAAACATAAATTAAAGATATCATATTTCTTATTAGATTGTAAAAGGGAAAACTTCAATTTACATTCGAAGGGAAAAAGGAAAAAGAGCATTAATTTACATTTGGAAAGGAGGAGAGAGGCTCGATATGCAAACTGAGAACAGAAAACATATATAAATATATATACATACATACATATATGTACATATATATGTATATATGTATATATATGTATATATATATGCATATATATGTATATATACATATATGTATATATATATGTATATATATATGTATATATATATGTACATATGTGTATATGTATATGTGTGTATGTGTATTTATATAAATGTATACATATATGTATATGTATATATATATATATATATGTATATATACATATATACATAACGCTTGTTCTTTTGTTCCTGATTTCTTCTGTTCTAGTTGTTATTTCATGAGATGGAAGAGTGGCCCTCAACCATGAATTCTTTTTCTTTTTTAATTCAGAACGAGAATCAGACCCATCTTTTAGAACTGTGGATTGAGTCAATCTTTGTTCAGCATCCCCTATGATAATAAGATGCTCGAAAAGCAGCACATTTACACACTTTTTGAATTTGAAAAAGAATGATCTTGACTTTTATATATATACACACATATACATATACATATATATACACATATACATATACATATATATATAAATATATATATACACACATATATATACATATATATACATATACAAATATATATATATATACATATACATATATATATACCTACATATACATATATATATACATATACATATATATATACATACACATATATATACATATACATATAGATATATATATATGTACATATACATATACATATATATACATATACATATGCTTATATATATATATATATATATATATATATATATATATATATATATATATATGTATGTATATTTATTTATTTATTTATTTATTTATTTATTTATTTATTTATGTATTTATTTATTTATATATGTATTTATGTATATATATATATGTACATATACACACACACACAAATATATATATATATATACATATATATGTATAAATATGTATATGTATATATAGGTATATATGTATATATATACATATATATACATATATATGTATAAATATGTATATTTATATATAGTTATATATATACATATATATGTATATATGTATATGTATATATACATATATATATATATGGGATTAACAGAGAAAGATTTATCCCCCCTCTCCCATAACTCGTGGCGGAGGCTGAACGCCCGGGAGGGTGATAAATCAGGAGATGCTTCTCCGTGTGGTTTCGAACCCTAGTCCTTTCATTGTATATGTGTGTGTGTGTGTGTGTGTGTGTATATATATATATATATATATATATATATATATATATATATATATTAGTTTGTGAATCCTATGTGATAATTAATCAGATATGGACATTAACTAGTTTAATATTTGCATCGTATGAAATAAAAATAAATTCCATCATATCGATTTAAATCTAGATACACCATAAATTGATGTGGTTTTGATACCACTATAGGGAAATTGGGGTCACAGATAAGGCAGCAGAAACAAAAAATTTAAAGTCTACACTACTACAGAATTAGCTTATAATGTCACATTTGGAGACGTCAGTTATTACTGAAAATCGACGCCTAAATCCTACAACGTCGGCTAATTACAGAGACCGGCATCTATATTTGTAGACCGGACAGACACGGGTATCACTTTTTATTTAGCGTCGACTCCCTATCATGAATTGACGCCTAAAATAGCCCCCCCAATCCAATTTTTCGAGCGAAAAAAAATTACCCCCAAAGTTTCACATACGGCGTCGGTTTTTTACCTAATAACTGACGCCTAACGATGAAAAAAATTACCTCCAAAGGTCATCGGTTTTTATGGAAAAACCGACACTGATAAGGTTTCATGTGCCGTCCCCGCGAAAACTTTTAGGGTTAAGATTGTCCAGTGGACGTTGGTTTTTTTGGCAATCGACTCCGATGGATATTAGGTGTTGGTTTCTTAGAGAACCGACACCTTTGTTAACTTAATAACCCCCACAGGAAACAGACTCGATCCCCATTCTCTGTTACATCGAGAAATTAGCCCCCGTTGTTCCCCTCGCGACACCGTCGGAGCTCCTGTGATCGATGCCACCACCGCCACCGAAGCTCCTGTGGTTGAAATTAACCCTGAAGCTCCTATGGTCGACGCCGCCACCACCGTTGAATCTCATGTGCTCTCTTCTTCCTCCTGCACGGCCATGATCAAACCGCCGCCCCCTGCTCTCTTCTTCCTCCCGCATGGCCATGGTCAAGCCACCGCCGCCTGATCAAGCTGCCGCCCCTACTCCTCACACCGTCAGAGCTCGAGCCAGAGGTCGCTGAAGGAGTTGCTGCAACATCAGAGCTTGATCCTGAGGTCACCGGAGCTAGCCTCTGCTTCCCCTACTGCTAGGTAGGTTACATATATTGATTTTACTAATTTCCATCAACTAATTAGTATTTACGTATCTACTGATTTGTATTTACTTATCTATTGATTTGTATTTACTTATCTATTGATTTGTATTTATTATCTACTGGTATTTATTCATTTATCTATTGATTAGTATTAATGTACTGTTTTAACTTGTCTAATTCTCATGCTTGACCTAATTCAATAAATTTTGATGCATGTTAAAATAAGATTCAAACTTGTCCATTCTAGCATCCTATTTGATTTGATTATGTGCTTTGAACCTTGAAACATGTGTGGTAAAGATACATTGATGTTGAATGTCAAAATTAACTCACATTTGGGTCTTCTATTTCTAAAATGATTATGTGAACTCCTAAATCAGTAACATATATTATTCTTTGTGCACCCAAATACCTTGTGAATCATGTAGCACCCTAAGGTGATTAAATGCCTAAATCTTGACTTGAAATATGACCTAGTATGTGTGTTGATATATGAAGCTCTAGTTAAAACTTCAAGATTGACCCCTGATTCAAATCTTTGATATATGGAATCATGGTTTATTTACTGTTTAGTATTTACTGACAAGCATGATTAAATGATGTTACATAAAACTTAGGATATGAATGATGAAACTAGGATTGTAGGTATAAGAATGACAACATACATGTATTTGTTGTCCTAGAAACCCATCCAAGATTTACTCATTAGGAGTAAATCTTGGATAGTCCCCAGTTTGGGACTGTTCTTAAACACCTAATCTCACTTGGGATGTAAGTGTATAATGTGTATTGGGTTTTCAAGAAAATTTCAGTAGAATTTCCCTGTTTGTTCTCTAAGTACATATGTACTTGGAGAACAGTGGGGAAATGCTGCCAAAATTTTCTTGAAAACCCAATACACATTATACACTTACTAGTGAGATTAGGTGTTCAACAATGGGATAGGTGGTACACATTTATTATATATAAGAATGACAACACATGTATTTTTTGGCCTAGAAACCCGTCCAACATTTACTCAATAGGATTAAATATTGGATAGTCCCCGGTTTGGGACGGTTCTTGAACACCTAATCTCACTTAGGATGTAAGTGTATAATGTGTATTGGGTTTTCAAGAAAATTTCAGTAGCATTTCTCCATTTGTTCTCTAAGTACATATGTACTTGGAGAACAACAGGGAAATGTTGCCGAAATTTTCTTAAAAACCCAATACACATTATACACTTACTAGTGAGATTAGGTGTTCAAGAATGGGATAGGTGGTACACATTTATTATATATAAGAATAACAACACTTGTATTTGTTGGCCTAGAAACCCGTCCAAGATTTACTCAATAGGAGTAAATCTTGGATAGTCCCCGATTTGGGACTGTTCTTGAACACCTAATCTCACTTAGGATGTTTTAACCATTAATTATATATAAGACCTTAAAACCTAAAGTTTTAACCATGCTTAAACTCTAATCTATTAACCCTAGACCCTAATCTTGTTGTAATATATTCTTGTTTTCTTTTTTATCATAGAATGGATAGATCATGGATGTCCATTCACAATCGCTGCACCCCAGAGTTTATTTTTGGTCTTGATCAGTTTATTAAATTTTCCGAGGAACATAGGAAACAACCTGGAGATAGGTTCTACTGTCCATGTAGGCATTGCGGTAACAACTTGAAAGTCAGCACTAGTGATGAAATCAAAAGTCATGTCATGTGCAATGGGATTGTACAAGGCTATACAGAATGGCACTGGCATGGAGAGATTTGAAACTCAAAACTCATGGATGTCGATAGCAGTGCTTGTGTGGAAGAAGTTATTGCCTTTGATGACGTAGATGTGAACGAACCAGTTCCAGTAGACATCATTGATGCGATGTTGTATAGTTGTGGGGTAGACCACACCGAAACCGATCCACCTCCCATGTTTAGAAACATTGTGCATGATGCTGAGATACCATTATACATAGGTTGTACTAAGTTTACAAAGCTTAGCGCTGTGTTGAGATTGTATAAGCTGAAAGCTAACAATAGATGGAGCGACAAAAGATTCACGTCATTGTTGTCTTTGTTGAAAGAAATGCTTCCTGAAGGAAACGAGTTGCCAATCTCAACATACCAGGTAAAGAAATTGTTGTTCCCAATGGGAATGGAGGCCAAGAAGATACATGCATGCCTGAATGATTGTGTATTATTTCAAAAGGACTATGTGGATTTGAATGATTGTCCAAAATGTGGTGTGTCATGATATAAATTGACGACTTCGGGGGAGTCCAAAACTGGTTCTTCTGCCAAGGTGATGTGGTATCTACCTATAATATCACAGTTTCAACGCTTGTTTGCCAATCTGATAGATGTGAAGAATTTGAGGTGGCATGCAGATGTTAAGAAAAATAATGATGGGATCCTACGACATGCGTCTGATTCCCCACAGTGGAAGAAGATTGATCTATTGTACCCTAAATTTGGTGAATAAGTCAGGAATCTAAGATTTAGGCTTTATACAGATGGGATGAATCTGTACGGGACATTGAGCAGCCAACATAGCACTTGGCTTGTCATGTTTGTTATATACAATCTTCCTCCCTGGTTGTGTATGAAAAATAAGTATGTTATGTTGTCGTTGTTGAAATCGGGCCCTAAACAACCTGGAAATGATATCGATGTTTATCTTGAACCTCTAATTGACGACTTAAAGAAACTCTGGGGTGAAGGTGTGATGACCTATGATGCTTCACGAAGAGACATTTCATTTGCACGCTATGTTGTTTTGCACTATTAATGACTTTCCAGCATATGGGAATTTGTCTAGATATAGTGTCAAAGGAGCTAAAGTGTATCCTATATGTGAAGAGAACACTGATTCAACAAGACTAAAACATGGTGGCAAGACTGTATATCTTGGTCATTGAAGGTTTCTTCCAAAATTCCATCTGTATCATAGGAAGCGCAAAGCATTCAATGGATGGAATGAGGAATGGAGTGCACCTAAACCTATACTGGGGGAGGTTGTTTATGAAAGAGTAAAAGACTTTGTCAATGAATTTGGTAAGAGATCACAATGTACTATGGCCACACGGAGTGACAAATCTTTATTCAAGAAGAATTCAATATTTTGGGATCTTCCTTATTGGAGTTCTTTGATAGTCAGGCACTGTATCGATGTCATACATGTTGAGAAAAATGTTTGTGATAGCATCATTGGTACTCTATTGAATATACCAGGTAAGACTAAAGATGGGATAAAATCCAGACTGGACCTACATGAAATGGGAATAAGGTCAGAATTAATTGAATTACTTGAAATGGGAAATCAGAGAACATACTTACCTCATGCTTGTTACACGTTCTCTAGAAAGGAGAAGAAAGCTTTTTGTGAATGCTTGGTAAATGTTAAGGTGCCACAGGGTTACTCATCCAACATCCATAGATTGGTATCAATGAAAGATCTGAAGTTGATAGGTCTTAAATCTCATGACTGTCACACTCTAATGCAACAAATATTGCCTGTGGAAATTTGATCTATATTGTCGAAGCATGTAAGGTTTGCAATCACTAGACTTTGTTTCTTTTTCAACAGTTTGTGCAGCAAAGTTATTGACCCTGATACTCTCGATACTTTGCAAAGAGAAGTGGTTGTTACCCTATGTCAGCTTGAGATGTATTTCCCTCCTTTGTTCTTTGATATCATGGTACATCTTGTTGTCCACTTGACTAGGGAAGTGAAAATGTTGGGACTAGTTTTCTTGCATTGGATGTATCCCTTTGAACGATACATGAGCATTTTTAAAAGTGATGTTCAAAACTGTTATCGGCCTGAAGGGATTATTATTGAGGGTTATGTGGAGAGAGAGGTTATGGATTTTTGCAATGACTTTTTGAGTGGTAATGACACTCCTGGTAATGACAAGAATATTAAGGAGAAATTTGGCAAAGGAATTTTGGGATCACGGGTGAAAGTAATCAGTCGTGAGTAGTTGGAACAAGGTCACTTGTATATTTTACACAACATGGATGAAGTGAGTGTTTATATCGAGGAACATACCAATTTCATCAACAGACAATATCCTCGAGCCAATTCAATGTGGCTTGCTAGATTGCATAATAAGACATTTATTAAGTGGTTTGAAGATAAAGTCTTACATCAACTATCTCAAACACCAGATGATATTACTGAAACTATCAAATGCCTCACCTTTAAACCAAAATTGAATGTTATGTCTTATTAAGGGTATGACATTAATGGATTCACATATTACAAAAAGTGCCAAGATGATAAGAGTGTTGTCCAAAATAGTGGGGTCACCCTTCAAGTGTCGACTATGTTTTTTGCAAGTGCAAAGGATAAGAGTCCATGTGAAGCTAAAATGTCATATTACAGTGTCATTGAAGACATATGGGAGTTTGACTACATAGATTTTAGAATTTTTCTCTTCAAATGTAATTGGGTTGATAACACCAAAGGAGTTATAGTGGATGAATTGGGTTTCACTTTAGTGAACTTTGAAAAGATTGGCGAGAAGGGTGAACCATTCATATTGGCATCACAGGCGAAACAAGTCTTTTATATCGATGATCCTACAAATGATAAATGGTCAGTTGTTCTTCATGGTAAAAGATAGTTCATTGAAGATCCAATAGATGAAGAAGAGTACTATGATAAGTATGATGACTCCAGTCCATTCTCAGTTGGGTTGCAAACACCACAAAATATTGAAGCTAATGATGACTTGTTTGTGCACGGAGATCACAATGAAGGATTGTTAATTGATAAACAATCACAATATTAGAGACATGCATGTTTATATTTTTTATATGTTTCATTTGTATATGTGAACTATACAATGTTTCATTATCTTCTAGTTATGTCAAATGCTAAATGTTTGGTTTTTAATGAAATTTTCAGATGGCTGAGCATGGGCATGATGACCATGATGTCCATGATGAGCATGGTGAGGATACCAATGTGCCTCCTCACAATGTAAGTTTTAAAAATATATCATATATTTCTATTTATATTTCCATTTATAGTTATATCATGTAAGTGTGTTTATTTTGTAAAATTTTAGGTTGATGATGCACATGTACCCTCTGAAGCACTTGAGGCACTTGATGAGCAGTACCAAAAAGTTGACAAGAGAAGGGGCATCACTATGATGAAGAAGTTAACAGTGCTAAGGGGCAATGGACCCAAACTGGTTGTGGATTTTGATAATGCAGGAAATACAATTGGAGTGAACCACAATTCGTTTGTTTCATATCTTGGGTATGTTACTCGTAGCCATTGTGGTTGTAAGATAGATTCTTGGCAAAAAGTTCCTAAGGGGAAGAAAGACTTAATATGGAAGGATTTATGTGTGAGTTATTATTATTTGTAATTCTATTTTGTAGATTACTAATTTGTTGGATACTAGTTAATAGCAATTCTATTTTTTAGAGTATATTTGCGTTGGATGAAAAGCTACATCGTAAATGTGTGATGCAACAGTGTGGGAGGGTCCTAAGGAACTATAGAACAAATCTCACCCAAGAATACATGAAAGATGGTGAGAAGAGGAAGAAGTCAGCCACTGAACAATGGAACTTCCTGGACCTAGAAGAATGGGACGCATTTGTTGCTTCAAGAAACACAGATGAATTCAAGGTATTAGGTGTTACTCCCTATTTAATTAATATATGTTTTATTCACTATTCAAGATTAACCTTTAGTGTTACTAACCAAATCAATGTGCATACTAACTAGGATATCAGTGAGGCGCAAAGAGCAAGGTGTGCACTGAATGTGCATGACCACACAATGGGTCTAAAGGGCTATGCAGGCATTCACCAAAGACTACAGGCTAAGTGTACTTCTCAGTCTACTGCTACTCAGGAGTCCTCTACTATAGGTACCGCACATCTACCTCGCCATGATGTTTGGATAGCTGGGAGGCAAAATCTTACTTACCAATTTCTGTTGACGGTGATTAGTGGGAGCTACATGAGTTGAGGAAACAAGGCAAGTTCATCCCAGAGGGCACAAGGGATGAATCGACAGTTGCTCTGGGTCACCCAGAGCATCTTGGACGTGTTAGGGGTGCAAGCTCTGTTGTGGGCATCAAAGTGTTCTTTGGGCCATCTCAGCGCAAACATGTCCCAAAAGAGGGAATTTCACAAGAAGAGGTAACCTATTATTTTTTTAGAATGTTACTGTAAAAGAGAATTCAATAATCAGAAGCTAATAACATTTCATTTATCCATGTATAGGTAGATAAGATGGTTGATAGGAGAGTCAATGAAGTAGTTGATGAGAGAGTCAAGGAAGCAGTTAATAAGACACTCCATGAAGCAATGAGCAAGTGGCATGAATCTCTTACTACCACTGAGACAGTACCTATGGCATCCCGCTCTACTCCTACTGCAGAGGTTGGGAGTAATCCTATATACCCACCACCTAGCACATCCGATGTAAGTATTTTTATGACATAGTAGCTAGTCTTTTCAAGATGATATGTTTTCAAGATGATATGTATATATGTATATAACATTCTTTACGTAAATTTGTAGGGGTTGAAGCCATGATGTATAAAAAGTAACGAATACATTGTTGCAGAGGCGTCAGCTTACCCATCCCTTCCAGGGGAAATGTTTCATGGGTCTCCATTACCAGATGGTTGGGTTTGTGTGAGCCCACTACGTATATTCCCCAGTTGGATGGATCTTCCATTTCCATATGACCACCCAGATTGTGAACTTGGTGAGGAAGAAGGTGGAGTGATATTGTGGCCCAAAGCGGATGTCGTCTATACTGAAATTGTATGGTAAATTTACATTACGTTAAATTATTAGTGTGTATATATGAAGTCAATTGATCTAAAATTATATATATAGGTTAAAACGAAGACACCTAGAGAATCTAGGCCTCCACCTCCTACATTACCAAGTTGGTTTTCACAGGACCTACCTACCCCCATTAGGTCCTAATTGTAGGGGTATGGTAGTATGGTTAGGAGAACATGATATAAATTGCCCTATAAATGTTTCTATAGATGCGGATGTTGCAGGTCAATCATACGAAAACAAACTATTTATACAAGATATTTTAGAGTTGTTTCGCTATGATTGGTTGAATACATCTGTGATAGAGCTATGGATAAGGTGAGATCTTGTTTATACATCCATATACCTTGTGTAGGATCCGGTGATCTGGTTTCTTATATATTAATGCATACGTAATATATGTTTTGCAGCTACTTAGATAAGATATGTGTAGATTTTTCATTTGAACATGTAGGATTTTTTATTCCATCTTTGATTAGTCTAGTAGCTAAAGACCCTTCGTTAGCTCAACAATACTACTATGATGCTTTTACAAATTTTGGTCAAAATATGAAGATGGTGATAATAGCTCCATTCAATGTGGAGTAAGTTTACTTTGCTTATAATTTGGACTTAAGAAAATTACATTTTTATTGTGGATATCAAGTTATTAATTTTTAACTTTTTTACCTCTCGGGGTATGCATTGGGAGTTACTAGTTATTGTCTCTTGGACATTCACTGTCTATTATCTAGATCCTAAGGGGACTAAATTGAATCCAAAATATGGGCATGCAATGAAAATGGCATTATTCCAGTGAGAAATATTTCATTTTTATATCTGTTAACATATGTTATTACATTACTATTTAATTATGCAATTTACTGTGTTACATTAACATGTAGGGGTTTACATGAGTTCAAAAAGGCTGGAGGAAAGGTCCCCAGGAAAAAGAACCAGCCAATAATTTGGGAGAACGTGGAAGTAAGTTCCCGACTCCACTGTATATATTATATTTGTGAACTGTGCTTAGTTTTATTTTTTAATATTTTGTATGTTTCAATTTATAGTGTGCTACACAAGACAACGACTGGGTATGTGCATACTATGTGATGCAATTTATGCACATGATTATCAAATATGTCACAGTGGACATTGATATTATACATGAGGTATTATATATAGTCTCATTAGAAAATATGAAATATATCAATCTTATTTATATATTATTAATTATATATATACATCATTCTCTTATACATCATTCTCTTTGCATGTGTTTAAAACTGACCCCACTACAGGTAAGGCCTTATCAGATGTACATGCTTCCTATATGAAGGAAGAATTAAATGATGTAAGAGAATAATGGGCAAAAGTTATACAAGTAGTGGGGGTTTTTAAATATAATTGGGATGTTGATAGAGATAATAACTAAAGAATGATATTTTGTAAATGAATTTTTCTGAATTGTCATATGTGTGAATGTTTCTACATGTCTGAATGTTTCTAAATGTGTCTGAATATTTATACATGTGTGAATGTGAAAATGATTGGAACTACAGGTTGCTACATGAATGTTTTTACATGTGTCTAAATGTTTTTACATGTGTGAATGTGAAAATGAAAGGAAATGCAGGTTGCTACATGAATTTTCTACAGGTGTCTGAATGTTTATACATGTGTGAATGTGAAAATGAAAGGAACTGCAGGTTGCTACATGAATGTTTCTACATGTGTCTGAATGTTTCTACATGTGTGAAAATTGAATGGAACTGCAGGTTGCTAAATGTGTGAAAATGAATCTTATTAATTTCGCAGGTTTGTGGTCTGTTGTTGGATGATATCAATAGATGTCATAAACCTATAGTTCAGTTCCACTAAACTACAAGTTTCTGCATCCTGCGACCAGCCACAGCAGGACTGCAAATTGATAAGAAAAAAAATCAAAACATAGGCGTCGGTTATTAGTCGAAAACCGACAACAAAGGCTTACAGTGTCAGTTAATAGCAAAAAATAGTCGTCTGATGTGGCCAAACAACACAGTCATGCTGGCCAGCACGATCGTGGTGGCAGGTGATATGGTGCCAGTTATTACTAAGAAACTGACGTCGATGGTGTCCTAGATGGCGCCCTTTTGTGGCGCGAAGGGTTTGGGCGTCGGTTTCCCTACTAATAACCGATGCCTATAGTGCCCCTTCTGGTGCCCTTTTTGTGGCGTGAAGGGTTCTAGCATCAGTTTCCCCACTAATAACCGACGCATATAGTGCCCCTGCTGGCACGTTTTGGGTGGTGTGAAGGGTTCTGGTGTCGGTTTTCAAACTGACGCCTAAGGGTTCATCTTTTAGTGTCGCCCACATATGTGTCTCTTTTTAACCATTGCCAAAGGCATTAAATAATTGACACCAAAGGTCGGTTCTATAGTAGTGCTAATTTGCTAACTTGCAGATTATGTCACCAACAATGTATCTAAGAACTAAGGTAACAAGAGTTATATCTAGTTTTAGAGCAAGTCTAGTGACAACTCTTGATGCAGTATCGTGCCTCTTCTCCAAGAATTAATGAGCTTCTTCTATAAGAAGCATCGTCGTGCTCTTTATTCAATCAGCACTCGAACATTCGTCACCAGCGGCCTCCTAGTGGAACACCATGAACAATGGTTTATGGCTTCGTCCTAGTGAGAAAAACTCCTCACCTCTAGAGTAGTCGACATAGACTACCAAGAACTCCATGTTGCACTACCAGAGCCAACGGGAAGGAGTAGTTCCTTCAAGCATCAATGTACTAGCACCAATTTGCTCTCTTACAACTATCTCTCCCTTGCTATCCCTCCCTTTTACGGGTAGGACTTTCTTAGGCTCTCTATTGGTTACCACAACTAGAGAGGATAGTAATTGTTAGAGCTTATAGTTGTGTCTGAGAAGCCCCTAGTACCCCTCTATTTATACAAGAGGCCAGGGTCAGGGTTCCCAATCTGTGTGGGAGTCTAAGAGACTGAATTCACAAATTTCCTGATAACTATGAATGGAGAACCGATCAGTTTTCATGCCCAATGGTATGTTCATGCATGAATTGGACAGTTTGCACCATGAACTGTTCGGTTCATGCAGTTTCCTATTCTGAATCATATTGGTATTCAATGCATAATTAATGTAAAACATGACGTCGACACTAATCCTTGATCCAATTAAATTGACTATTGAACTGGATGGTTCATAATATGAATCGGTCGGTTGAGACCATGAACTAGTCAGTTCACTAAGTAAACCGGTCAGCTCAAGCCCTGGTTCAACCATTGATCAACCAATGTTGATTCTAGTTAACCTGACACTCTAGCAGATCGGTTCACACTTGATTAGCTAATAAGATTAGAAAGCTAGTTCACATAGAATATGTCAAACCCTAAGATGTGTAGTATATAGAAATTTTGATGATGAAAATTATTAAAAGTGAGTAGAATTGCAACATCCCAAAATTTCATAGCTGGTTTGAACCTTGAAGATGGTTTTTCTCAAGTAGAAATATGTCATGCTTATATCATAAAATAATTATAGTTCATGAATTAAGTCCATAAGAAAAATAAAAGAATATATTTCTATCAGATTTCTTAGTAATGTTTCATTGTAATGTTCAAAACTACATGATAAGGAAAAGCACGTAAGATTATCATATTCCCATGGTTATGTGATATAAGACTTTAAATAGATCAAGTTATCTGGTCAAAAATCATATCTGAGATATTTGATACTTATGTTACTTTCATATACTTAGTATTTCTATATTCAGTTCAAATTATTTTCTTAATCCTTTAGACTTAGATATCTTATATTTGATATCAAAATTTAATTAAGTCACTTTATTGAATAAGAGCTTCACATTAAGATTTATCTAGACAATAATAATATCATAATTCAGATGTAAAGTTAAATTCAGTCTAGAGTTAAAGAATAGAGATACAAAGTCAGATATAATATATTAAGATTCAGAGATAGAAATTAAGAATAGATTCAGAGATAAGAGATTAAGATTTAGAGATAGAAATTAAGAATAGATCCAAAGATAAGAGATTAAAATTCTGAGATAGAAATCAAGAATAGATTCAAAGATAAGAGATTAAGATTTAAAGATAAGAATTTAATAACAGAGATAGAAACTGACATCGAAACATTAACTATATACGTTATAGGATAAGTCATCACCAGATAGTCTAGGGACAATTCAGAGGGCACACTGATCTAGATATTGTGAGTGTCACAGAAGACATGTAGTGCCAACAGAGGGTGCATTGCACCATAGAGGACACTTCAGTGTCAATAGAGGGCACACACCTCCAATATAGGGTGTGTTGCACCATAGAAGACATTTCAATATCAATAGAGGAGGATTTATCATTTAATAGTGCCCACAAATAGATAAAAATATAAATAAAAGATACTTTAATTCATAGCATGTAAATAATCTCATTTATAAGTATAAGAAAGAAATTAAGATAAGAGAAGGCATGACTTACGCCCATTGTGCAAGTCATGACGCCCAGGCCCTTAGTGCAGGCTGATTGAGATACATAACCTAGGCCCAGGGTGCATGTTATGTAACCTAGACACCTTAGTGCAGGTCATGAGACCTAGGTACCAAACTACATGTCTCTAGGGAAATATACGTATAAAGAAAGAGTTAGAGTAAAGTAAGAGTTAAGAGTAAAGAAAGAATAGGTGTCCATGCTTAAGACTTAATATGTATTTTATTATTAGTTCCATATGTAATGTATAATAATATTTTGTAGTATCTTATTTCTTCAGTAATGCATATATTAGAATACTCATGCCACTTACGCTATCAATCATTTTTCCAATACATGACTAGGGATGAGATGCCTACTGATGAGAGTAGGAGCAGTGTAGATACCAGAGAAACAAGCACAAGGATAGAGCAAGACTCAAACAGATGGGATGCCAACTATTAGATGTTCTTCAAATTTCTAAACTCAACTATATGTTTCAATTTTTAGAACTTTACAGTATAGACTATGTGTCAAGATACTATATTAGATTTCAATGTGATAGTCATTATGTTCATTTCTTGAGAACAATAATGAAAATATTTAATATTTTCAATTTGTGTGATTGATTATATTATTGTTATGACCACCAGTTTTATGTAATACCCCCTTAAGTACACGAGTTATGGATAATTCGGTGTTGCTTCCACTATGCATTATACCTAGGGAGGGTGTTACATAGAAAATCGATGACTATATTAAAATTAAAATTATTACAAGACCGCACATGTCCAATTCAGTGCTAGGGACCGATATATGGTCAGTTCTAGAAGTGCCTGGTCTATCTAAATCGTTCCACTAGTTTACTAGTTCATATATAGGATTGTCAACGGGGGTATGGGGAGGAAAAGGTTCTACACTTATCCTTACTCTCCAGAGAGCAGCAAATAAGGGCAATGATGACTATCCTTTTTTGCAATCTCTTTATCCTTTTCTTATCCTTAACTTTTTTACCCACCAGATAAATGGAGAGGGTGAAAGATAAGCACGTAATTTTGATAAAAAAAAATTGTACACGTTGTGAGTTGATGTTTGAGAAATTATAACTTGTTCATTGATAAAAACACACCAAACATTATATCTGATTCAAAATTGTATGTTTCTGCGTGCAAAATAAATCAATTCTTACAATTATGAAATTTTAATGCCTAAATCATTTTTCCATTTACAAAATATCCACAACAGAATAAATATTTCACAAACATATTTTTAATACCTCTGTTCTGCACGGTCAGTCCACTTCACGGAACTGTCTGGACACCTATAAGCCCCTAACAAGGATTTCATCCTCGAAATCCAGATAAAGGAAGACAGACGTATTTTATTCATCATACTATCTAGTCTTCACATATCATCTCCTTATTATAGAGACACCATAAAACTTTAATCAGCACCAGGTGTTTCCATACAAGATTCTCATAGAATCAACACACAAAGCACATGCCCCACTGTCCCTCACCATTGACTATAGAGTCAACTGTTACGACCCCACCTCCCGATAACCCCCAATTAAGGGAGACCGAGAGGTCGAAGCCGCACACATAATTTCCGGATCAAGGTTCAGCAATTAATTGATAACAATTAATAAATTCTACTATACTAAACTGAAAAGCTGTAATAAATAAAACTTTTGCATACCTTTGAAAATTTGGATTTCTAATACTTCTATCCAGAACTTTGGCTAACTAACTAATCCTCCTTGGACTTTAATTAGTGTATTTCACAATATGACGGATTACTGTTTGTCCTTTTTGTTTTGTGCCTAAAACGCCGACAAACAAAACGTCGGTCAGCCAAAACTGGTATGTGGGGGATTCACTAATCGTGCAATTATCTATAACAAATTATTGCATCCAATTATCAATTAACAAACAATATTACGTTTTAAGTATAACTACGTGATCCATGTGTACCCTATCCCCTGCGTTGTCCTTACAGTGGACATGGATACTACCTCCCTTATGGTAGATTCCCATTTTACCCCTCATGACTTCACCTAATAGGTGAATCAATTTCTAGGGCTGAGTCACATGGCACTACCCGTGGGTAGCCCACTCCTTAACTCACGGTATGCTAAAAGTCTCATGGCACTACACATGTGTAGCCCAGTTTCTGACTCATGATACCCTAGACCTTGCTCTAGGTTATCCTTAGCCTTGACATAGCCACAGGGGTGGACTCGGATCTAGCTAGTCATACATATATACTCATAGTGATAGCCATAGTCACTTTATAGAGGAAGGAATTAAAACATCCAACAGTTATATCACACATTTAGGGAAACGTCGATAAAACATCGGAAAACTATGCGGTATAGCCATAAACGTAACCACATACCTCTTATTGCATTTTCAGATACAGAATCAAGAATGAAGAAATAGAATATCCAAGTAAGCAAGCAAAGGCACAAAAACCCTGAAATAAAAGTACAAATTTATTTTTATTAATATTTATCTAGTATCATTATGTCCCTTAGGGTTTCTATCCAATTTTAGGGTTTTCCTGAAAATTAGGGTTTTGCTTTCATTTTCAATTACTATGAACCCTAATTCATCAAATCCATGTAAAACCTTTAAATTATTTCCTTTTAATATTCCTAACAATTTTTAGGATCATTATTTAGCACTTTATCAAAATAACATGGTTTCCTTCCTAAATTAGGGTTTTCATGTTCATCATATTTCATTCATAGTCTTAAACCCTAATTTAGTCATATTTCCAATTAAAATGGATGAAAACTCCATATTATTAATTAACAGGTTAATAACCCTCTATTCAACCCATTATGTTACAAAGAAACATCTCTTTCATGCAATTAGGGTTTTCAAATAACTTGAAATGCATTTTACTAGTCATTAAAGTACTTTTGCAAAACGAACTAGAATCAGGTGTTGCAAACAGTTTTAATAGATTCCTTGTAATTTTCTACCCAACTTTCATATATAAAGTTTCTTTATTCGAGATTCCTAGCAATTACTATGATTTTAACAAGAAAAATCATTTATTTACAATTTTGATCAGAGGGAGGTATTTTACCAAAAATCCTCAGCCGTTTGATTGGTGCGCCGGTGAACCTTGCCTCGATATGACGCTCTGCGTTAGATGCCTCCACTAGCGGTGCACCTCCTTTACCAATCGTCGATGACGTGTGGGTTCACAGTGGACTTTGATCCAATGGTCCTGGTCGACGCGCTCCACTTAATTGAGTTAAACCAACGTGCTGCTCCAGCAGTGTTGGATCGTAGGCGGGCGCATGATGCTCTAGGATCTGATGATCCCCACTCTTCGTCCTCCTTGTCTTCTTAAAAGAACCAGCGGCAGCGCCGCAAGAACCTTCTCGTCGGAGATAGGGCAATCCAGAGGGAGAGAGAGCTTTGAGGGTTTAGAAGTTGCTGCCTGGATGCGTTAGGGTGAGGGAAGCCACCTGAGGCCTATTTATAGGCTAGGGGAGGGTCTCTTCTAGGGTTCCAGACCTCGCCGCCAACCCTGGTTCTAGCCCTTTTGGGTGTTTTGGATATACACAGCCAAAGCTGGCAAAACCGGGGTCAAAGCTCTTCGCCTTGGACTCCCGAACCCGATGGGACTACCATCTCAAGTGCACATGCACCATGGTGAATGGAAAAATGAGGGGAAAATCCCCCATAGACGTGCTACTGTTCTTGTCCCTTTGGGACTCTGGACAATATCCGGGTCAGTTGGATCAAGATCCAACGGCTGTTATCATCCACGTTCAAACCAAAAAGGAAAAAGAATTCCCAATAAAACAAGGAAAGTCCCTATTTTAAAGATAACTTGAAAATTTAATAACTCCCAATCCATAAGTCCTTTCGGCCTCAAATTTTAAAGGATGGTAGTTTATACGTTTATCTCTCATTGTGCAAAAATTGGAGTCATTATCCCAAGGAAACGAGTCCTTTACTTCAGTTTCAAGTTATCTCTTATTTAATGGTATTTTCCACATATTCTTTATTTCCTTGGCCATTATTCAATTATTTTGAGTTCCTTGAACCCCAAGTATCCTTTATAATACGAAAACCTATTATGGGAAATTATCTTCTAACCTTTTTATCACTTTCAACCATTTTCATATATATTCCATTATTCCCTTGTATTCTTTTATTAAATGGAATTCCCTTTTTCATTTCTTTTTATTTTTCTTTCAAACGGGCTTAATGGCCAATAAGGCCCATCAAGAAAGCATGCAAGGCCATTATATACAAAATTCATTCAAAACAAACCATGAAATCACACATTGGTCTTATTTATTTATTTAGAAGAGATTTGCAAATCTCATTACATGCATTGGAAAATGAGGTTATAACATCCTCCCCTCCTTATAGGAATTTTTCCCTCAAAATTCAACAATCAAACAAACAAATTTGGATATGCCTTTTCCATGTCCGTCTTTAGCTCCCATGTGGCCTCATCCTCTCCATGGTGCTTCCAAAGAACCTTTACCATCTCTATATTCTTATTTCTGAGCTCTTTTACCTTGGTATCTACAATCCGCAAAGGCAACTCAGGATAAGACAGCTTTCCTTGAAGCTCAATTGGTTCAATGCTCAGCACATGGCTTGGATCTTACACATATCGCTTCAGATTGGACACGAGAAACACATCATGCATCATACTGTATTGAGGGGGTAACGCCAAATGATATGCGGCTTCACCAATCCGTTCTAACACTTCAAACGGACCCACGTATCGGGGACTCAACTTTCCTCTATTTTGAGCTATAGCTCGGAGCGGTCGGATTTTCAGAAAGACATGTTCTCCCACAGCGAAATGCACATCAGTCCGCTTCGCATCAGCATACGACTTCTGTCTGTCTTGGGCTCTCTTTAGCCTTTGCCTGATTAAAGCGACTTTATCAGCATACACTTGGAGTTCATCTGACCTCAATAAGGTCCTTTCACCAACTTCATCCCAGTGAAGTGGTGACCGACACGGTCTCCCATACAGAGCTTCATATGGAGGCATCCCGATACTGGCTTGGTAACTATTGTTGTAGGCAAACTCAGCTAAAGGCAGGTACTACTCCCATGATCCACCCCAATCGAGCACACAAGCTCGCAGCAGATCTTCTAAGGTCTGAATTGTCCTTTCTGACTGACCATCTGTCTGAGGGTGATAAGTTGTACTAAACTTCAACTTTGTACCTAGTTCCTCTTTAACCTACTTCCACAACTTGGAAGTAAGCTTTGGATCTCTATCGGAGATGATGGAACCGGGTACGCCATGCAAGCATACTATCTCTCTGATATACAGCTCAGCTAAATCTGACACCTTGGAAGTGGTCTTTAAGGCAAGGAAGTGTGCTGACTTGGTAAGGCGATCTACCACAACCCATATCGCATCATGACCTCTCTTGGTCTGGGGTAGACCCACCACAAAATCCTTGGTTATCTGCTCCCATTTCCACTCTGGAATCTCTATAGACTGTAAAAGTCCGTCGGGTCGTTGGTGTTCAGCCTTCACCATTTGGCACGTAAGACAACTGGCTACATAAGATGCAATGTCTCTTTTCATCCCTGGCCACTAGAAAAACCTCTGCATGTCTTTAAACATCTTCGTAGTCCCTGTGTGTACCGTGTACTTAGAATTATGAGCCTCTTGTAGGATACGTTCCGTCAACGGTGAATCCTCAGGAACCCATATGTGATTCTCAAATCGGATTCCTCCGTCTATTCCCAAAGAAAGATGGGTCTGTGGCTTCTGCATCAAGCCTTTCATCTTGTCAAGTCCTCCACTGGCCAACTGTGCTGTGACAATCTCACTCAATAACTCAGACTGTATCTGAATATTGGCCAAATGAACTCGATCATCCAATGGTTGGGGTGACCATTCCACCAATTCTTCTAAGCTCTTCCACTGACTAGACAAAACAGCTGCACACCTGAGCTGTTTTTGACTTAAGGCATCAGCTACGACGTTCGCCTTCCCTGGATGATAGGCAATGGTGAAGTCGTAATCTTTCATGTACTCCATCCATCGTCGTTGTCGTAGGTTCAAGTCTTTTTGTGTCAGAAGATACTTCAGGCTCTTATGGTCAGTGAAGATCTCAAAAGTGGCACCATATAAATAATGCCGCCAAATCTTTAAAGCATGAATGATAGCAGCTAACTCCAGGTCATGTGTCGGGTAATTCACCTCGTTTGGCTTGAGCTGTCGGGAGGCATATGCAGCCACGTGCCGATTCTGTTCCAACACACAGCCAAGTCCCATCTTTGATGCATCGGTGAAGATCATGAAACCCTCATTGCCTGATGGTAATGTCAAAACTGGTGTTGTGGTCAACTTCTCTTTCAGCTCCTAGAAACGAGCCTCACAAACATCGGACCACACAAACTTCACATCTTTCCGAGTGAACATAGTCAGAGGCAAGGCGGTCTTTGAGAAATCTGCGATGAAGCGCTGATAATATCCTGCCAACCCCAAGAAGCTTCGTATCTCGGAGGGGTTCTTCGGTGCTGGCCAGTCTCGAACTGCTGACACTTTAGCTGGATCTACGGCGATTGTTCCTCCTGAGATGATGTGTCCAAGGAACATGACTCGGTCTATCCAAAACTCACATTTAGAGAATTTCCCATAGAACTTCTGCTTTCTCAAGATATCAAGGACCTTACTTAGGTGGTCTCGGTGTTGATCTAGGCCATCAGAATAAACCAGTATGTCATCTATAAACACTATGACAAACGAGTCAAGGAAGGGTTGAAACACATTGTTCATAAGGATCATGAACACACTAGGTGCATTGGACAACCCAAAAGGCATAACCACAAACTCATAGTGGCCATACCGGTTCCTGAAAGCGGTTTTCGGGATATCCTCACTCTTGACTCTCAACTGGTGGTAACCCGATCTCAAGTCGATCTTGGAAAAGACTCGAGCCGACTTTAACTGGTCAAACAAGTCATCAATCCGGGGTAAAGGGTATTTGTTCTTAATGGTAGCCTGGTTAATCATCCGGTAGTCTCTGCACATTCGGAGCGAACCATCCTTTTTCTTTACAAAAAGAACCGGCGCTCCCCATGGTGATGTGCTAGGGCGGATAAAACCCTTGTCCAACAATTCATGCAATTGCTTCTTTAGCTCAAGCAACTCAGCAGGGGCCATCCTATAGGGTGCTCGGGAAATAGGGTTTGTACTGGGAGCTAGCTCTATTGAAAAATCTACCTCTCTCTCGGGAGGTATCCCAGGTAGATCATCAGGGAAAACATCTGCATAGCTTCGGACTACCTCTATCTCCTCTAAGGGTTGTACCTTGGGTTCTGGCTCGGTGACTACTGCTAAGAAAGCTTGACATCCTTTACTCATCATCTGTTCTGCCTTCAAAGCCGACACATACAGGCTGGTGGTGGCATCCTTCCTACCCCTAATGACAAAAGGTGGGTGACCTGGTCTCTTAATGATCATTTTCTTCTCCCTAAAGTCAATGTTGGCCCTATAGGTATAAAGCCAATCCATGCCAATGATTACATCAAAATCATTCATATCAAGAAGAATAAAATATGTAGGAAACTCATGATCTTGGTATTTCACTGGTATCACCGGAGTTTTCAAAAGGGAAGTAAAGATCCGACCACTCGAGGTTGTAACATCTAAGACATATCCTAGATCCTTGATATCCCAACAAAGCATAGTTGCAAGATTTCTCGAAATGAAAGTATTAGTAGATCCAGAGTCAAATAAAGCTTTCACATTATGTCCCATAACTTCAAGCATGCCTACATTGTTTTTCATCATGCATTAGACCATTACATGCTTAACTTTAAAACATAAAAGAAAAACTCTAAGGGTTATTACCCTTGATCAACCGATTTGCAATAACTTGAGCCTCCTCATTGTCAATGGCAAACACCCGGGCTTGCCTTCTTTCTCCTACAGGTGGGGCTACAGCTATAGGTGGAGCTACCACAGGTGGTGCCGCTGCTGGTGGGGCTGCCACAGGTCCTTGTCCTCTGGGCTCTGGCATAGGACAGACGGATTGCAGATGTCCTTCTTGGTGGCAACGAAAGCAAGTCTTCTTCTTGTAGCGACATTCACCAGCATGGCCCTTCCCGTAGGTGCGACAAGGAGGTCGGTTGTTCTCCTGACGAGGTTTCCCCTTTCCTCCATGTTTACCTTTAGCTTGATGTCGTCCTAGACCCTTCTTGTGGTTGTTTCTCGGGCCTTGGGCTCCTTCAGTGAAACCCAAGTACCCCTTAGGTGGAAACGGGGCAGGCATCACGGTCCTTTCCATGTCTAAAGAAGTATTGTAGGCTTTGGCGAAGGTTCTTGGCTTGCTTGCCATCACATGGGGCCTGATGGCAGGGTGAAGGCGCTCTATGAAGTGATCCACCCTCCTTTCTTCATCCATCTTGTACCCAAAGCGTTCCAGGATCCAGAACTTACGCCCGAAGTCTTCCACAGAAGAGTTTCCTTGGGTCATGTTGGTGAACTCCCTTTCCTTTTCCTTCTTAGCTGAGACTGGGATAAATCTGGAGGTGAAGATTGTCTTGAAATCAGCCCATGCCATGGGCTCCTCTGTCAAGTCTCTGCCAGAGATGTGGGTCTCCCACCATATCTTAGTCGCCCCTTCCAAGAGATGAGCAGCAAAGAGGACCTTCTTGCCCGGTTGAACTTCAAGCATGCGGAATCCATTCTCGACTGCAAGCAGCCAAGCTTCCGCTTTATCGACCACCTATGTCTTGTCCTCTCCCCAGAACTTCTCGATATTCAACTTGAAGAAGTCCAGGATGGTGGCTCCAAGTCGAGGACAAACTGGATGCGGCTCACCATTCTCAGCTCTGGCTATGTCACGGAGGGCCAAGGCATTAATGGCCTCTGTCAGCTTCTTCTGCTGCTCGATCCACAAAGCCTCAGAGGTGTGGATCATTATAGTCGGTTCTGGACTTCCAGCTTGATCTTCCTCCATCTGGTCTGCTTCCTCGTACACATGCTGCTCTTCATACCCTTGGTCCTGCTCTTGATCAAGGTTGCCGAAGGGTATCGGATCAGGGTTAGGGACCTCATGAGTGGCTTCCTCAGGCCTCTTTCTCTTCTTAGAGGATTCACCATCAAGGTTCCTCTTTCACTTTTTAGAAGACCCCTTTCCCTTACGAGGAGGCCAGCCACTCCTTGCTGGTTTCCCAGATCCCTCAGGGATAGCAATAGTCTTTTTACAAGCCATCTACATGAGCATAACAAACAGATCTTTAGTTTGTCATCAAACTAATTATACTTATGTCAGTGACGTCTCATTACGTATCTTTTATTAATTTGATGGAGAATTCCTTAATCCTTAACTTATTTACCCATGCCACATGAGGGTGGGGAAGAGAGAGAAATCCCTAACTCTTAGTCCTTAATAGAAATTGTGATGAGAATGGATGAATAAGAGGAGAAAATCCTAAAGGTATCTTATTTCGATTCAAATCCTAGGACATCGGCCAGGAAGTCACACATTCCGGGAGTTCGTATTCTGACTAGCGGTGCGGAGGAAAATTTTTCCAGCCCCCGGAAGTGATCCTTTTCTAGACACCTCAATCTTTCAGAAAATCCTCTAATAACTCCCTTGGGTTCTACATAGGTTGTAAAATTTAATAATTATTAACAATTAAGTGGAGAACCATGGCTCTGATACCAAATGTTACGACCCCACCTCCCGATAACCCCCAATTAAGGGAGACCGAGAGGTCGAAGCCGCACACATAATTTCCGGATCAAGGTTCAGCAATTAATTGATAACAATTAATAAATTCTACTATACTAAACTGAAAAGCTGTAATAAATAAAACTTTTGCATACCTTTGAAAATTTGGATTTCTTATACTTCTATCCATAACTTTGGCTAACTAACTAATCCTCCTTGGACTTTAATTAGTGTATTTCACAATATGACGGATTACTGTTTGTCCTTTTTGTTTTGTGCCTAAAACGCCGACAAACAAAACGTCGGTCAGCCAAAACTGGTATGTGGGGGATTCACTAATTGTGCAATTATCTATAACAAATTATTGCATCCAATTATCAATTAACAAAAAATATTACGTTTTAAGTATAACTACGCGATCCATGTGTACCCTATCCCCTACGTTGTCCCTGCAGTGGACCTGGATACTACCTCCCTTATGGTAGATTCCCATTTTACCCCTCATGACTTCACCTAATAGGTGAATCAATTTCTAGGGCTGAGTCACATGGCACTACCTGTGGGTAGCCCACTCCTTAACTCATGGTATGCTAAGAGTCTCATGGCACTACACATGTGTAGCCCAGTTTCTGACTCATGATACCCTAGACCTTGCTCTAGGTTATCCTTAGCCTTGACATAGCCACAGGGGTGGACTCGGATCTAGATAGTCATACATATATACTCATAGTGATATCCATAGTCACTTTATAGAGGCAGGAATTAAAACATCCAACAGTTATATCACACATTTAGGGAAACGTCGATAAAACCATGGAAAACTATGCGGTATAGCCATAAACATAACCACATACCTCTTATTGCAGTTTCAGATACAGAATCAAGAATGAAGAAATAGAATATCCAAGTAAGCAAGCAAAGGCACAGAAACCCTGAAATAGAAGTACAAATTTACTTTTATTAATATTTATCTAGTATCATTATGTCCCTTAGGGTTTCTATCCAATTTTAGGGTTTTCTTGAAAATTAGGGTTTTGCTTTCATTTTCAATTACAATGAACCCTAATTCATCAAATCCATGTAAAACCTTTAAATTATTTCCTTTTAATATTCCTAACAATTTTTAGGATCATTATTTAGCACTTTATCAAAATAACATGGTTTCCTTCCTAAATTAGGGTTTTCATGTTCATCATATTTCATTCATAGTCTTAAACCCTAATTTAGTCATATTTGCAATTAAAATGGATGAAAACTCCATATTATTAATTAACAGGTTAATAACCCTCTATTCAACCCATTATGTTACAAAGAAACATCTCTTTCATGCAATTAGGGTTTTCAAATAACTTGAAATGCATTTTACTAGTCATTAAATTACTTTTGCAAAACGAACTGGAATCATGTGTTGCAAACATTTTTAACAGATTCCTTGTAATTTTCTACCCAACTTTCATATATAAAGTTTCTTTATTCGAGATTCCTAGCAATTACAATGATTTTAACAAGAAAAATCATTTATTTACAATTTTGATCAGAGGGAGGTATTTTACCAAAAATCCTCAGCCGTTTGATTGGTGCTCCGGTGAACCTTGCCTCGATCCGACACTCTGCATTAGATGCCTCCACTAGCGGCGCGCCTCCTTTACCAATCGTCGATGACGTGTGGGTTCACAGTGGACTTTGATCCAATGGTCCTGGTCGACGCGCTCCACTTAATTGAGTTAAACCAACGCGCTGCTCCAGCAGCGTTGGATCGTAGGCGGGCGCACGATGCTCCAGGATCTGATGATCCCCACTCATCGTCCTCCTTGTCTTCTTAAAAGAACCAGCGGCGGCGCCGCAAGAACCTTCTCGTCGGAGATAGGGCAATTCGGAGGGAGAGAGAGCTTTGAGGGTTTAGAAGTTGCCGCTTGGATGCGTTAGGGTGAGGGAAGCCACCCGAGGCCTATTTATAGGCTAGGGGAGGGTCTCTTCTAGGGTTCCAGACCTCGCCACCAACCCTGGTTCTATCCCTTTTGGGCGTTTTGGATATACACAGCCAAAGCTGGCAAAACCGGGGTCAAAGCTCTTGGCCTTGGACTCCCGAACCCGATGGGACTACCATCTCAAGTACACATGCACCATGGTGAACGGAAAAATGAGGGGAAAATCCCCCATAGACGCGCTACTGTTCTTGTCCCTTTGGGACTCTGGACAAAGTCAGTTGGATCAAGATCCAACGGCTGTTATCATCCACGTTCAAACCAAAAAGGAAAAAGAATTCCCAATAAAACAAGGAAAGTCCCTATTTTAAAGATAACTTGAAAATTTATTAACTCCCAATCCATAAGTCCTTGCGGCCTCAAATTTTAAAGGAAAGTAGTTTATACGTTTATCTCTGATTGTGCAAAAATTGGAGTCATTATCCCAAGGAAACGAGTCATTTACTTCAGTTTCAAGTTATCTCTTATTTAATGATATTTTCCACATATTCTTTATTTCCTTGGCCATTATTCAATTATTTTGAGTTCCTTGAACCCCAAGGATCCTTTATAATATGAAAACCTATTATGGGAAATTATCTTCTAACCTTTTTATCACTTTCAACCATTTTCATATATATTCCATTATTCCCTTGTATTCTTTTATTAAATGGAATTCCCTTTTTCATTTCTTTTTATTTTTCTTTCAAACGGGCTTAATGGCCAATAAGGCCCATCAAGAAAGCATGCAAGGCCATTATATACAAAATTCATTTAAAACAAACCATGAAATCACACATTGGTCTTATTTATTTATTTAGAAGAGATTTGCAAATCTCATTACATGCATTGGAAAATGAGGTTATAACATCAACTTTGTGTCAAATAACACTTTTCTTATTCAGAGAAGCATCATACATTCTTTATTTATATCATGTTTATGCAAAGCATAAACCCCTAACATATGATGTTCATATTATTATAATCAGACTAATTTCACAGTTGACCACTCCAGGTAGCCAACCTAACCCATCTGATAACTCTCAGATACCATAATATTTCACCTTGGTATCTATCACATGTGTTGGAAACACATCATATATATCTCTTCCTTTCATCTTGGAACATTAATTATTTCATATGTCCTCATCTTGGGACCAAAGTCCAAGATAACTGATACTTTTCTAAGTATCCATCACATGAACACATTTATATTATGCACATCAAGTGTCCTAAGACCCACTTGATTTCCATGTCCCTGAAAGGAAAGAAAACAAGGATTCATATTCCTCTTATTAATTTGTGTTTTTTCAACTATTCATGAACCATTTACTCTTTATCCCATCCTAGGTTCCTTGCCTTTAGCATTGAAATTTGTAAGGATGATTGCATGTCATTATCCCTTTCTTTATTATTATCTAGCATGTTTATGATTATCTCATGATCTCATCACATTTCCCATTTCCTTATTATGGGAAAGATCTTTATTATGCTGGCAGCATTATTGAACAGGGTTCATCTCCCTCATTCTTTTTCTTATCTTATGAGGAGTACACTTTTAGTTCCTCATACAACATACTCATCTGAGATTATCTCAGACTTCTCTTTATTATGCATGGGATATGACACATTTATTCATTCCATACTTCTGATTTCATGATACTCATTAGATTGTCTCAGAATGACTACTTGATCAGAGTAATAAAAAAGACAACAATCTAAGAGTTTCCATACCCACTTTATCATCAATAGTTTTATACCTGGCCAGGGTATATAAATACTGAGATTAAGTGGTATGCACTTTGTATACTATCATATTTCTTCTTTTCATATTATCACAAGCATAAGACTTAACATCCCTGAATTTCATTTAGGCACCTCTTTTGTACCTCATCATTTCTCAAGGAGGTAAGAACAACATAAAACATTTGTAATGTTTTACTATGCAAAACATAAGTCCTCACAGGACTAATCAAGGAAATTTCAATCAATTCCTTTCTCAGTTAATCCAGGAATTCATAAAATGACATATTTGAATGACATTATCTTGTCTAACTTGTCATAATTCATGAATTATTCACTGCCTCAGGCTAACTCTGCCTCAAAGATTGATTCAACAGGCTAAGGTTGAGCACATACTCAATTTAAGTCCAGAAATTCATCATTTCCTTTTGCTTCAACCTGCAGATGCTGATTACAAATCATGTTGATATCTAAAACATCATCATTGGGGTTGGTAATCTGGGTTACAGTGCCAATGCTTGATCTACTATATACATTATTGTTGCCCTAAATTCTCCAACAATAATACTTAAAGAAAGATTTTCTTATCATAGCTGGATCAACTAGGAGATTCTCAGGCAATTGTCTCTCTCTTGCCTGCTCCCATGCACCTCTTCTTGGTGCAACGTTGATGCTCTCAGCAGTAATCTCCTCATGTGACCCAGTCATCTTTAAGTTCTTCTTCTCTTATATGAGCAGAAGACATTATCAGATACACTAGATGATACCAGAATAGACTCTACTACCTTATTCCTATGTCTCTGTAGACTCAGCGAACCTAGAGCTCTGATACCACTAAATTGTAACACCCGCTATCATTAGGATATCAAGTGAACAATAAAACATGCGGAAATAATCATTAACAGTGGATTACTGAAAATCACTAAAAATTAAAACCTTTTTCAAAGAGACCCAATCATAGGAAAACTCTTTCAACAAGAACCCATGTATTACATTTACATCATGGTTCATAAGTATATATCTTATACCATCTCTTCTCAAGGGTTACAACATCAACTGCCTTGTTAAAAGCTAAACACTGACAGCATAATAACCTCGAGGCATCAAGCCAAAATCTCAAAAAGATACATTAAAAGCACTAAGTACTAACTCCGAGGACCTGAGAGTACAGAGACGACACATAGGACTTCTATCTACAAAATATGACAGACAGCACACTCAACCTGAGTTGTCACTGTTGTCCCTATTGCTATTGATGTTCTTCCTTTGCAAGATATTCTCAGTCTCTTTCGCACTCATCCACATAAAAATGTTGGTTCCCACGGGGGTGAGACAATTGAAAATTGCCCCAGCGAGAGATATAACTCTCTGCCAGAAACATCATTATTGTAGTTTAATTAATATAAAACTGAGCAGAGGATAAGCAGTTTAAATCATTCTCATCTTTTTAAGTATTACACCTATCTATGATTGAATAGTAATTCATCTATTCTCTTTATAAGGAATAGAAAGAACATGTATAACATTTATCTACCATACATTTTCAATATCTCAAGCTTTGCTCATGTTATTCATTATTCTGATGTGTCACCCATGATTCATTCTTGTTTCTATTGTTTGGCCTTAGCCAATCTGCTAAATAGGTATTCACTTATGCCAGAAATGTGAGTATATATCATCAAGTCTTATTCAAGCATTAAACGATATCAATCAGGTATAAATGTTTCAGGCATTGGACTATACCAATCCTGATTACACAACCAGACATTGGACTTTAACCAACCCTAATTACAGGCATTAAGCCTCTTCCAGGTATTTCTAATTATAGAGGCATGGATAGCATGTGAAACATAAATATCAACATGAGATATCTAGCATCATGATTATAATCAATAGTAGTAGTATAGATATCAACATAAGCATGACTACTGTATGTACACATTTATAATCGTATGCATATCCACAACATAAGTATAATCACTATCTCTTAAGTGCACTAAGCATCATTTTATGTAAAGAGAACAAACAAGGGTTATCATCCAATGTGAAGCATCATGTATAATCCTAAATAGATATGCTATACGGTTGTATTACATCTTTTATTATGCCCTGAAGAAATTGAGGATACCACTCAAAATCCAACTGACCACTGCTAAGTCGAAATCAGTGCCATACAAGATCTAGGAAGAGTCGGACTTCTAAGATCTTCTCCGCCCCCGGTCAGTACGGGTCTGCTACAGCGACACATAAGGTCAAGCTGCTAACAGCCTAGTCCGTCCTTGGTATAGGTCACGGCACTAGTGAAAGGAGGTGGGTACGCATACCCTACCATCCGAGGTACAACCATAGTTGTCCTCCCATCTCATCATATATATAATCACCGAGACACGACCGCAGTCGTTCTCAAACTGAGGGCTAGGTATGACCGCAGTCATCCTCCCTAAACACTTGAATTCAGGATGACAAGCACCCCGCATACTCATCAGTATGCGCTCTGAGTTTCCCTTAGGAATACTCGTTTCACCATCTGGCAAGTTCTGACACTCGGATGGATCTATGGCACAAGGCACTACATGATTAAGGTTACACTTGATTAATTGCTGCCAATTGAATGCATTAAGGCTTTATCATACAAGTGGACATTCAACCCCTAATTCTTTTCTAACAAGAGTATATGTATAACAGCTTCAAAAGATATAGAACATTTGAGATATAAATCTTAATCACATTACCACATCTATCGTTCATTTCAAATTAACAGACCACACTTATCATCATACTATTGCAAGATACCAATATCTTATCACAAGTTCCAGGGTTTTAACCCTTATTGGAACATGAAGAGGATTTCACCTCAATCATGGCTTCAAACATGCCCAAAGGTCTTTAAGACCATCACATTATTCATAGTAAGGTTATCATCATCATTCCATGCCTTAAACAAGGCTCGAAAGATCATTAGCACATGTATGTCCATAGATTTTAACATGGCAAGGCACTATGATATTCAAATAATACTACATTGTGGTTTCAACATAAGAAGAGTGTAATTCATTATCACATTAATCATTCAAGAGGTCTGATTATAACCAATCAACATCATATAATTACATCAAGGTTATGATAATAGGCTAGATCACATGGTAATATTCACTTGCCATTCATGAGATTACACCAATTATCATATTATCACAGGATATAAATCCTTTTCACAATATCATAGGGTATCAACCCTTATCAACATAAGAGGAATACACCTCATTCAGGGCTCAACCATGCCCAAAGGTCATTAATACCATCATACTATCACATGATATAAATCCTTTTCACAATAATGCAGGGAATCAACCCTTATCAACACAAGAGGATTACACCTCATTCAGGGCTCAATCATGCCCATGAAACATCTTGTTACCTCTTACTAGGTAACATCTAACCATATGGCTCACAAGGCCATTAAACATCTTGTCACCTCTCACTAGGCAACAATGACATATTAACTCATGTAATATAATAGTAACACCACTATTTCCTCCATAGGGTTAGGGTTTACTATTCACATCAATTAGGGTTTCATGTTCATTTTATCAATCCAACCCTAATATATTGTTCCATACATCTAGGAGCATCCATCGACATTCCAAGTATTTAATATTCTTATCATTTATCATTAAATGATCATCAACACAAGGTATGAGTTTATCTCTCATCCTTATCATGGTATGATTACATCATACTCATTTTAGCTTACTTATCAAGTATGTTAAACTCATTACATTTCATTGTAACAATTTACATAACACTCTCCTTGTGTATCTTATCCAAAAATATTGGATTTGAGATGCATCAAGGTATATCAACCCTGAAATGCTAAATGTGATATCTATCATGTCTCAATGTAACACTTCCATCATCACTTCTATCTTACTTGAGTTTATTAACTTATCTTATAATAAGGAATCTCACATCTTAATACTTTCATCCACCAACCTATCACCTTTACCATGATGTGCATAGATCACACACAAGGATTGTCCAACTATCTTCAATGATATGGACTCATCTCAAGTTAAGTCATTGCTTATTATAAGGTTGCCTATAGTCAACCACTTGAGATATTTTATCATTATAGGGTATTACCCATTATTTCATCATTAAGGTTTACTCATATCATTACCCAGACATTAGGGTTATGATTTATCATCATATTGCCCATGATTAGAATTCCATGCACTATAGCTCAAATTTAGGGTTTCACATAGCTTCACTCTGTGTTAGGTTTAAGGTTTCATATGACATTGCCCTCAATTAGGGTTTCTCATGGAATCACCCTCAATTAGGGTTTCACTAATCATCCCAATTAGGGTTTCATTCAATTACCCATAAATTAGGGATTCATTATTCATCCACTTAGGGTTTGGCATTTCATTACCTTAAATTAGAGTTACCCAAGTCATTACCCTTAATTAGGGTTACACTATTACCCTAGATTAGGGTTTCACTCAAAATTTCCCTAAATCAGGGGTTGGGTTCATTAACCTTCTCAATTAGGGTTTCTTGATCTCTTTACTAAGGATCATACCCTAAATCACCATATGAATCATACTCATGTATGAATTTATTTCTATCATTCTCTCCACTTGATTTGGTTACATCAACCATCCGATCAAATACAAACAACTATGTTTGACATATTATATTGAGTTATTGCTTCCATAAACAATTAGGGTTTGCATTTTAGGGATCATTCACAATTGAAACCATTAAGATCAAACCAATTGAACCCATTGGATCAATATCCAATTACATCAGAATATTTCCTCAAACGGTCAACCATTGCAAATGGTTAACCACTCCAAACTGTTTGAAACTGTTTGGTTTTAATCAATTTGTTGAAATTGTTTAGCCAATTTCATTGAAACTGATTGGTCCCAAATTTTGAAATTGTTTTCCTAAGATATTAATTGAGGTGTGTGCTTGTGATGACATCATCATCTTCAAGCTACCAACCCACGAAATTTGGTGTGATTTCCATGGTGGTTTCATCAATCAACCAAAATAAATTTTGGAAATGAAGAAAGCATCAACATTTGATAAGGAATTGAATGCAATAACAATATTAAGGGTTCAAGTTATAAAACCCGCCTCCAATTGAGCTTCAAAGCTCCAAGCTCACGCCAACAATGGTGGATGAAGTTTTTGCAACTCCCCCTAGGCTCGTCCCCAAGCTTTTGGATGAAAACGTTGGCTAGGGTTGAAGAGGAGATCGAAATAAGAAGAAATCAATGATTTATTTTTTATTTCCACCATGGAATCAAGGAGAACGAAGGTCAAGGACCTTACCAACAGGTTTGAGTCATCCTCCTGATCCTCCACAGCTCCTTAGTCATTTTCGAAGCAAGGGGAAAGAAAAGAATCCGAAATAGCCTTTGTTTTGGCTTGGTAAAGGTACTTTTATAAGAAATTCCATGAGAGAGAAAATGCCTTATAAAAATGCATTTAATTCCAAAATTGGTGCCGCCTCTTCCCCCTTTCATTCCTTGGATACGAGGCTATCCCATTTGCCTATTATTCCTCTCAATTATCCTCAATTTAAAGAAAAGCAAATTAAGCACCTTAGATCATATTATAATAATATCCCAATTTGAGTGGATATTACTTTTTGTTATAAAATTGTGTGTGAGTTATCCACTCCCTTGGATATTTTCGTGGTCCTTGCAAGGCTCAAGGACGTCACATACACATCTGAATCCAAACATTTTAATTTTGGTTGAAGGCCCTTTAATTAATACATTTATTTTTGCCCTAAATTGAATTAGGGTTTCAATTAGGATTAGATCTTGATTATTTTAATATCAAGATTCGCTCTCCTCCAACTTAATTCAAATGAGGCGCCCCTCTCATTTTCCTTTCTCTACATGATGCCAAGAAACATTAGGGACCTTATTGAAGTGGTAATTTTCATATTGAACCCTAGATTTTGGGTAAATAGCACATTACACAAAAACTAGGTTTTCATGCGCAAACATTGCTTTATCAGCTCTTTCTTGATATTCAGGCTTCCATAAGCCATACCTCAGCATCATCTTTACTCTCATGATGCATCAACACATGAGGAAAATATTATCATGCACAATTTTCACTTAAACCCCTCAACTTGGGTAATTTGCACTTTAGTCCAAAACAGGCAAAACATTGATTTCAACAATGTTCAAAAAGGACTAGAATTGCAATATAAGTTCCTCTTGAACCCTAATTACCTTTCACAAGATGATATTAAGCATTTAATCATCTTTCTTAATCAAAAAACCTAGGGTTAAAGCATAACACGGGTCAGGGATGTTACAACACCCTACGCCCAGCCAAACGAATTCCCGCAAATTGTAGATGCTAAGATCTATAATGTATGAGACTCTCCCCTCGTTGGAATCATAGCAACACTTGCCCTTCGGCCTTCGCTACACCACGTCTCAAAGCCTCCATCCCACTATCAACACTTTGGATGGCAGTAGCTGTTAGGCACACAACGGATCAGGCATGTAACTCTGACTCAAGATGCTAAACACTCTAGGCGTAAACATTGCGCATCCTCCATCCCCAACAATTGCTGCCTTTCATCAACACTACTCATTAACAAGGTACTGGGAGCTTGCAAATTTGGAAATCCACATTTGTCAAGTACAATTTCTATCGACCACAACAACGGACAAGAGTCTAGAGATTTTAGCCTCTGACGGCTATGAGTGGATTGGGAGTGGCCTGAATGGGAGGAAGTTATTGTAAATATATTTCAGAAAAATTATTTAGAAGTCCATATATATATATATATATATATATATATATATATATATATATATATATATATATATATATATATATATATATATATATATGAGTGGATTGGGAGTGGCCTGAATGGGAGGAAGTTTATTGTAAATATGTTGCAGAAATATTATTTAGAAGTCCCTATATATATATATATATATATATATATATATATATATATATATATATATATATATATATATATATATATATATATATATATATTATGTGTGGGTAAATGAATAAAAGAGTATGATAATGTTCATACCTTATCTTCCCCTTTTAACATAGAGGGGAAACGAGGAATGTGTAAACGGGCAAAGGATTAAAAAATTGTTATCCTTGCTCTTATCCTACAAGGTATAAATAAAGGTAAATGACTAATACCCTCCGCATTGGTAGCCTATTCATATATACTCATAGAAGTAACGATTGGAAAAAGGGAGGCAATGAGTTAGTAGTGAAAAAAAAGTCAAGAGAGGACAATAATGTTGTCATTGATGCATTAAAGAAGGGGAAATGTTGACTAGGTGAGGAGAAAGAAGAAATAAATAAATAAATAATTCTAGACATAGTTTGTTATAGACTTGTCTACCCATCTGGTTCTCGAGACTGGGAGTTGATACTTTGTCCCGTACAATGAACAACAATAAAGTTATAAAATATGAGAGAAATACAAGAGAGAGGAAATAATTTTGTTCATAACTTTCGATATGGAATGTATTTTTTGATGAAATAAAAAATATTAGATTCTTTATAAAAAAAATATATTCTAACAAGACTAGTATTGACGTATTTTGAAAAATTGATAATATGAGAAAAATATAACATACCTATTTTAGGGTACCATACACATATTATGGGTACAATACATGTGTTTTGAGTACAATACATCAGTAAGTATACATTCATATTGTACTTTAAAACGGAAGTAATGTATCCGAATCACACATATTGTACTCCTTTTATTTATCTGTCCAAGTATATCACCAATGTTTTCGGTTATAATGCACATATTTTGGGATACGCTACTCTCACTTTTGGTTCTATTGTACTAATATTTTACTTGTTAACTTATTGTACCTCAAAACACAAATACTATATCGAATATAGTATGAGTGTTTATAATACCTAATTTAATTTTGATGTTTTACTTGATATTCGATCTAAATATAGTACCAATATTTGAGGTACAATATCTATATTTTGAAGTATATTACTATCATATCAGAGATACAACACTAATGTTACTCCCATTTTAGAGTACAATATCCAAAATTTTATGGATGCACTACTTTTTTATACTTCTTTCCTCTCGTGCTATACTTCTCATTACTTTTTCCAAAGTATGCCTTCATTAGTCTTCTTAGAAAATATTTTTTGTGATGAACTTAATACTTTTTTTGACAAAAAATTCTTACGATGTAAAAGTTATGAGAAAAATATTTTCTTTCTTTTATTTTTCTCTCTTTTATAGTGTGTTTGTTTTTTCAGCCACACGAACATTGATCATACCTCTCCACCAGCGGATGGATGACTGGATGTGTGGGAGGGTGTGGGCAGCGTAACTCAAGGAGGGTGTGGGCAGCGTAACTCAAAAAGAAAGAGAAAGAAAGTAAATGTAACCAATGATATAAGCATCTCCTTGTATATGCTAGGTATGAACTTGTGCCATGCACGGGTCTTTTGGTAGCTTATAAAATTGTTAGACACAAATCAAACATTTAATTATCTTACCATATTGAATCATTTGCCCGATGTTGTTTGTTGACGATGTAATATTCATTACGTGTCCAAGTTTTAAGAAGCAATAAAAGGAAGATGTAACATAAATATGTATACATTGTATATTAGTTATTATTAGTTAAATATCTTACAAAACAAGGCTCCATTTATTTCCTTTTACAATCCAAAATGAACAAACAAGATAAGCAGACAAGCTTCTTTAATTGTAGATTGTCAGTGAAATGTACTTAACGATCATATCAGCAATTACGTCTCAAAGGCATGCTATTTTCTTTAATATGAAATATAGTGTCGAAACTCTATAATAGCCACATGGAATGCATGGAAAGAAAGTAAACGCAAAAGTAGTGCAAAAGTAGTATTCACAAGGAGAAGATAATATATCAATAATGGATCAAAGAATTCCCACATAGAAAATATAACATGTCACTAACCATATTTGAATTGAAATTAGATCTAACATTATAGCATGACTTGTAATGTACAACAAATGAAATTTCGAAATTAAGAACCACAAACAGTACATAATGTTAAGTGCTTATCCTGTCTATAAAAGCCATCTCAATTGGATCATTACCTAAAAAAATGAGACAATAAATATTAAAACATAGAGGCATAAGTCCTTACAAAAATACATGAGGCGTATAAATACATGAATGGATGGATGACCTTTGTAACACTTCTTCCGAGGAGATTTTAGAAATTGAAAGGTGATAAAAAGGAAATGATCAACAAGTTGGTCGACTTTTTTATGAAATCCGGTAAAAGGAGAGTTCGTGCCATTTTTATGAAACTTTTCATCACTTTGTGAATGACAATCCATACTAATTTAGCGTGAGAATGAGGGAGTGAGCAGACCACATCCTCTCATGCCTCAAGAGTTTACTGTATCGGGCGTGTCTCGGATGGGTTCTCTCGGTCACAAAAAAAAAAAAACAATATGTGTTTGTTTGCAATATAATTCAAAGTGCATGCAACTAATTTTGGGAGGCCACCCAAAAATGATACAGAGAGACAAAAGGATCAGTTCGTAAATAAAAAAATATGCCAACATTGCAAGGAAAATCCTGAACGATCTCTCTCTAAGTAAAAGGACTTGCTTGTAATTTAATAAAATTATGGGAAAAAATTACACCGTTAATCGTGAACGGCGCTTCTTGGAAAATTTCTAAGCGATGACAAAGCAGTAAATATTCCTCATCAAAATTCATTACTTCCCAGAACGCGACGACAACACGTCGTTGTTTTTGTGGGCTTGGGCAAAAAACTACTTGGTTTGAAGTTTGAACTTCGAAATCTCGGATGAAGAAACTGTTAAAAATTCAAAGATAGGGATCCGGGAGGCAGCAAAAGGTCCACGCCGCGCGTCTTGCTCCGTCTCATCGTTTCTTGGCTGCCCAGCTGCCCTTGCAATCCTGCCAAGTCTTTCCTCCTTTCTGCCGCCACCAACACCTTTTTGCTGAAACTTTCTCCATTTGTGCACGGGCTTGGAAGTATGCGGTGATTACTTACCAACAAAAAGAAGTAGCCCGTGATTTAGTGCTTCTCTATCACTGAAATTAGGGGTTTCTCTGACGATTGGTCGTGCATGCGGGGCTTGCGGTTGCGAGCTTATCAACAGGATATACAAGGATTGCCAGTTCGCTCCTCGATGGGTCATGGAAGAGATGTCCATGATCATGGGGTCAGAGTAGACATCCATCAGAACCGGAAGATATGTTTGCATGCATTCTCAGACCTCTCTCGAACCCCACCTGCCACTTATAATTGTCTATCTCCTGAAAGAGTGTTATACGTACGGGACTCACAAAGCCACACACAAGTTTCAGCTTCTCTAGCAGGAGGTTTTTCTGGCACTTCGGAGCAACCCACAGCTAGCATGGGCCTGCGGAGTTTGTTCTGCGGTGTCTTTATGTGGTGTCTTTACTCGGATCCCCTTATTCCGAAGGGTTTAGCCACCTATTCTTACTTTCTTTCCGTCGCCTTAAATCTGTTGGCGCCGCATGGGATGTTGATGAGGCAAAACATATGCATCTCGCTGCAAGGTTGTTTATTGACATCCTTTCTATGACAGTAATCCATGATGAGCGCATTCTTGTCAAATTGCTTCAAGCATTTGAAATCCACATGGGGGACGTCGAGCGAGCCTTAATTATGCGGTTCAGAAGATAACAGTTCCGATGTAGCCAAGTCATACCTTGAACATCATATAGTGGGCTTCATAAAATCTCCGTCGTACATGACTGCTGTAGTGATGTTAGAGCATTTTTCTGTCCTTACTTCAAGCCAATTTGAAGTTTCTTTTCTTGATAATTAAAATGATTCAAGACAAACAGTACCATGCGGCAGAAAATGGGCTTTCCATTTGGTGTGCCTATTGATAGAGAGGTTTCTAGACCTGAACTTGCTCAATAATGCTCATAATGTTATCAAGAAGAATAATTTGAAGGATGATTACCCTGATGCTTGTCATGCTTATAAACGCAGTGCAGTAAAAAAGCTAGCAGAATAGGGAGTCTGGGATGTTGCTGAGATGAAGAGTAGCAATGATAGAGAACTTCTACTCTATCTTGTACAGTTGGCAATGAAACTGGCTACAACGAGAAGATAGATGAACTCTGTAATCGTTATTCTCTAGATGGATCTATGAAGGAGCTTGAACTAGCTGTCCAGGACTCTGATTTCTTGTGTCTAAGTGACTTTGCTTTGGATGTTGTATTATGGGTGGACGAGGCGAGTGTTTTGTTTACTGCAGCAAGCTACCTTGAATCATGTAAGGTTATTGGCCTGGATTGTGAATGGAAACCCAATTATCAAAAAGGTCAGAAACCAAGCAAGGTATCAATCTTGCAGATTGCATCTGAAAAGAAAGTTTTCATACTTGACATGATAAAGCTGTACGTGGATGCGCCTAATTCTCTAGATGGCCGCTTGAAGCGCATATTAGGCTCGCCAAGGATTCTGAAACTTGGCTATAACATACAATGTGACCTGCGTCAGTTATCCCTTTCTTATGGGGACCTGGAATGTTTCAAACATTGTGACATGCTTCTTGACCTTGAGAAATTGTTCAAAAACCTTAAGGGCTTCTTGACCTTGAGAAATTGTTCAAAAACCTTAAGGGTGGATTATCTGGGCTTGCAAAGAAATTTTTAGGGGCTGGATTGAACAAGACAAGGCGCATTAGCAACTGGGGCCTCTTACTCAACCAAATTGAGTATGCAGCACTTGATGCTTCTGTTCTACTTAGGATATTCCATCACATATACGGCAAAGGCCAATCAGTTGTAGCCAATGAAGTCTCATGTTGTTCCAGTCAAAGGTCGTAAAAGTCACCTCGAACCTCATCCCCAGGATATGGTGACTGCTGCAACTGAAGCTGGCCTTTGCAGATCTTGCTCTGTACATAATTGCAGGAGCTTCAATACAGCTATACCTGTTAGGAGTGAAACCACGCTGGACAGACCTTGAAAATGGAGGTACGAAACAGATTCAAATCTTAGATTAATGTGATTATGGGAAAAGATGGTTTTTGAGTTCCCTGGTCTTTTTGGGATGTAAACGATGTTGGCGACGGGATTGGTTAAATGATTTGGAAACTATTTCTGCTTCTGAGCAGCTTGGCTGTGCATTATTTCATGATTAATAGCTACTTTATGGTAAATATATATTATCCGAGGATGCTTTGCACACATTTATTGTCTCATCTCCTGGAACCCAACATTTTGTATGTATAAGCTTTTTAACTATGAAGAAAAGAACTGACCTCTAATTAAAGGCACAAAAGAAGCAGCTTAGCTAGGTTTTTTGGAGTTCTCTTGCCTAGGGGTGAGCAGAATTTGGTTAATAACCGATTAACCGAATGGTTAATTTCGAATGGTTAAAATTTTTTAGACTATTTGGTTAATTCGGTTAATTTGGTTAATTTAATTTGGTTAATCGGTTAAATGGTTAATTTCATGGTTAAAGATATTTTTGGTATGGTTAACCAAATTAACCGAATAGTTCTAATTTATTCTAAAATAATATCCTACACACGTATATATACATATATAGTTGTACTTTTATTTCAAAAAACTTCCCCATATACATAGTAATCAAGTTTTCACGAGCCATACAACATTATATTTCCAGAAATACCACTATAATATGACAATTGTTCAAAATTCAATGAGCATTTCAAATAACATTATTACACATGTGTTATTTGGTTAACCAAATTAACCGACCGAATTAACCGTTAACCGATTGGACAATAACCGAATTAACCGACACAATTTGGTTAGGTTAATGGTTAAAATCTCAAACTAAAAATTAACCATTTAACCGAACCGAATTAACCGTAACCGACCGAATTAACCGAATGCTCACCCCTACTCTTGCCTATGGCAATACGTAATTACAAGGTTTGTGTACTATGTGATGCAAGTGGGTTTGTACATTATGCACGTTGGTTGAACTATTAACATGAACTGGTAGACTGAAATCACAACTTGGTCACTCCTTAGGCTTTTATGCTTGATGAGAGCCTCATTATCTGACTGGTTTATACTTGATGTCTAGAATGCATGTATTGGAATTTATTAAATTCTCGGAACTAGACATTCACTTAATTTTCCTGATAAATAGATGGGTCCAAAATATTTAAGTTCAACTTTGGATACCCAGTCTTGACAAATTGCCCAGCTAAGACAAACTATAGGCGGATAGTAATTTGTTTTATCTTTGTGGTCCTACTGAAGTAGATAGCGAACGAATGTGCAAAAGAGAACAGATGCAAATGCACTTTATCTTCTAAAAATAACTCTTCCCAACGAAGCTAAGTATGCCTAATCCTATTATATAGATAAATTGTTATTTGTTCATATTCTAATTTCCGCGTTTATGAAGGGTTTTAAATTTGCTGTACTTCTGTGTGCTCTGCCGAGTATAGGGTGTGGTTAAATAGCTAAACTATGTGTTATACGACTCTAATACTAGGCCTAGGTGCTGATTTGCTGAGCAATCATCGGAATAGTGGGTAAGTAAGATTTGCTGAGAAATCATCGGAATTTAAGATTAGCTGAGCAATCATGGTATACTTGTTGGTAGTCTGTCCAGTGATGCAGTCTGTGCTAATGGCCTAGGACTCTTTGTGGGTCCTGAAAAGGCAAACTATTATAAGCTGATGCACGACTGGAATAAAAATCGAATTTGTATATATTCCAAATTTCATGCTTATACTACAAAATTTATTGCTATTATAATTTTTTGTTATCCATTTCTAGTTTCGATATTCAATAAAACACAACATCTAGGAGCGTAATAACCCCGACCTCCATTAACCCCACCAGAATAAGGTGATTAAGGTGACTTAGCATTACCACTTGATAAAATGGCATCGAGCACACCCACTAATAAGAAAAATTCGTGCTGGTATGTGGGGCACAATAGAACATAGAAACTTAGTACAAAGTCGTGTTGGTATGTGGGGCACAATAAAACATAGAAACTTAGTACAAAGTCGTGTTGGGATGTGGGGGCAAAAATAACAAAAATAAGGCATTGCAATATGGTAAGTGGTGTTTGTGCATGTGCTTGGATGTACACACATGTGTACACGTGCATCTACATACATAACTCATTTTCTACATATTAAAGGATATTATGCTTTTTTTAGATTATTGCCTCAATTCATGAACCATCACAATTTCCTTATATAGTCTTTGCTTTTCATTTATTTTCTCATTTTTTCTACTTTAATGGTCAGCTAACTAAATGATTTCTTTTAGACACCTTGCACTTAAAAGCAGTGCTAGGGCATTTTAGAGGATTTCCATAGTTGCACGAGTTCTTTTTTTATGTATTTTGGAGTGGATTTCTCATAAGAGGTAAAGATTGAATTTCTCCCATTATACCCTCACGAACGCCCACAACTAGAGTTCATCGTATATGTGTTTTGGTTCCTACCCATAATGGCAATAATACACAACATCATTCAAAAGGAAATATGCCAAAAAAAACTTATTGCCTAATTGGCAAATCATTGCATCTATAAAGTCCTAAATATTCATCATATAGATGTCGACATACCTCTTCTACTTAACTTTTTAAGGATTTCCTTCTTGAACCATTCAAGAGTTCAACATGTAATTAGATTAGATCCAATCATTAGGGCTTGAATTCTCATATGATATTGAGAAATCATGATTAGTTTCTAGGGTTTTGGTTCGATGTAGAACTCTTAGAGTTAGAGTTTGGTTTGGTTCAAGTCTAGGTAATTGAGATGTACAAGTCTGAATAACCCTTAACAGTTCACTATAGAGATCATGGTTTTCAAACCTATTTCTAACAATGAGGCATAACTTAAAGTTAGCAAATAAACAATTATTTCATAAGAAATGCAAATCATAAGTTCAGAGTCTATTTCAAAAGTGTGTCCTTTCCATTATTTCACATATTCAATTTTAATGCATTCCCAAATTTGGTCAAGATTGGGACTTCCCATAAATTTTAGCAAAAGGAACCTATTCAGCTAAGATATTGACCATTGTGAAACTAAGTTGACAACTAAACATAAGTCCTACCTTCAAGCACTTGAATAAAAAATAATGGCATTGATTTCCTATATTAGGCTAGTTGGGATTATTAAATATGTTATTTGAAAAAACATGGAAATTTTAGTAATTTATTGGTTTTTGTGCATCATTTAGGTAAACATACATTGTATTTGTTTTTTTGATCCTAAACATATTTCTATAATTTATCAGAATCCAACTATTTAGTGATTCTAGAAAAAGGGTAAAAAGGCAAAGTGAATTTCAACTATCGTCGTATGCATTGTTCAAGAAAAGCAATACTCAATGTACATGCATAGAGTGCTATGATCAGATTCTTGCTTAATTGGTAAACCAACGGTAAATCTTGCTTACATCTTGATTCGATTATCTTCTCAATTTTTGTATGATATATGAACCAAATTATGATTTGATGACTCCAAAATTAAGAATACAAATTTTGATCTTGAAAAGACAATTATAGTTCTTAAATGTTTCTTGAACATTAGGTCTTACCCAAATCCAAGCTTTTTTGAAGTACTAATATGCTTGATTCATCTATTGAGTTGAGATGCAATGTACTTGTGTTGAAAACCCCAATTTGAGTTAAAAGAGGAAATCATAGAAGATTTTTTCGTAGGTAAGTAGAAAAGATAAAATGCAATGTAAAATACTTAAAATGAAAACAATGTACTTGAATGATATGTGAAGTTAAAGAATAAACTACACTCTAGATGCTCTCAGTGCAATATAATCTGCCATGAAGGTCTACTTAATGAAGAGGAAACGTGCATTCCATTAAGCTGAGTCCAACATGCGACAATCCAAGTGTATTGGTAAGATTTGGGGAATTAAGTCCTAGAATGATGACACTAATTTAGTTTGATACCCAACTTAATTAGACATAAATTCTACCAATTTCTTTGTTAATTAATCACCACACTATGAGTTGATGGTGTGGAACCATTAATGTTAATATAACATGACAAAGAGCCTTGACTCTCCACATGGGCACCCAGGTTTGGAGGAGGACTCCACATATCCAACCAACTTAGATAGCCACCAATGCTAGACAGAATAAGCCTAATTGTAGGATAATGCAATAGTTCTATAATCCTGATTCTACTCTAAGAATTATACAACGAGGTCGCAACATGTTGTGATGCCTCCACCTGTCATTGTGTACTTCATATGGGTTCAATGTCATAATGAAAGGAATAATATAATAGGTAACCCAGTTCAAGTGTAGTTACTTTATGTAGTTTTTCTTATTGTCTTTCATGCTTGTATGAACTTTAACTGTCTATCTGTTTACCTTGAGAAACATTTACCATGTCTTAATTTCTTTTAAACAAAATTTAAAAATAATAAGTTATACATATGTATTATCCTAACTAGTTATATTTTCCACTTACTCAGCCACTAGCTCACACTTAACCCAAAACAAATTTCCGAGTACATGAAAATATCAACAATAAGGTATAGAAGGTAGCTCATAAGCAACATACTTGAGGTATTTAGAGAAGAAATACTCTACTATAGTTGCATGATCTCGTATTTTTATTCTAAACCCTAGATGTAAGTGTGTGTTAAAGAGAGAGAGAGTTGGCAATGAAACATGTATGAGGTAAATCATTGAAAACTATCAAAACAAAATGATGTAATTATTACTCTACTTTTTTCTCATTCATAGTGGTACTCAAGCTTCATTATATGAACTCAGTTTTGGATGTTGAATGTATGCTCAACGTTATGTAAATCATGTGATATTACAAAAGCCACTCTATTCAGTTAGCCCCTGAATAATGTAAAAAAGTAAGGGTGGGTGATAGTGAGTCTATAACAAACAGTTAGCCTAATCTCATTCCCTGGTATGAGCCTAATCCCTAGTTAGTGGGTGTGGCTCATGCCAACTTTGGTATTAGAGACAAATTTTGATAGAGGTAATAAGAGGCCAACATGACTAAGATGTTTTTGTTTCCTCTTTGAATAATACATTATTAACATACATTTTTGTTATGGACATGCAGATGGTGGTAAGAGGACGAGGTGAGGAGCAAAGAGATAGACATGTGCACCTAATCCACATCCTATGGATTATGGGAAGGAAGCTAGGAATGATGCAACAATAGTACGTTTGGACAAGATGTTTGTGACTACCTGACTTTCTGTCTCCTTTGTTGTGTTGCACTCAATTGGATATCAATTTTGTGGTTTAAACACTTGAATGACTCAATTTTGTCATATTATGCATTGTGATGCAACATGTGACATTGATTTGCACAATCGACCTAAATTTTATTCTTTAATGAATCATCATCTCAAAACTATAATTCAACCTAATAAATAATATCTTCTTGCTCTATAATGTATTTTAATTGTAGAGTTTTCAATTATGAATACAACAATGCAAAAATTACCCAAATCAGCCTTAATATCCCAAGTTATGGAATCTCAGAGTTGCTTGAATTTAATCTTGATTTATTTATTTTGGACCCTAATTTGGCATAAATAGGCATGCAACCCATGTGATGGGTGTGTTTCTTCCTCCTCTCCTTTTGGGCATGATCCACATCAGCCCACGAATTGTGTCCCTTAGATCCTTCTCCCTCGATCAAATGAAGCCAAGGTCATCTCCTACCTTGCTTCATACACTGTAGCCATGTTACAGAGTACCCTACCCACAACCACCATTTGATTCCCTCTTTTTCATAATAGAACATTCTTTTGGTATCTCCTTGCCTCCCTCTCACTTTTCCCTCATTTCTCCCTATTTTTTGTTTCCTAGAACCCCATGCTGGCACTTACCACCTCTAACATCATCCATGGCCGCCACCATGGTGCATGAGGTTAGGGTTTTCTTCCCTACTCCTCGGTTATATATAACTATTGATCGAGAATTTTGGCAGAAAAAGGGTTCAAGGAGGCTATGTGGCAAGATGCTTGGTGGGGTCTAACCACTATTTACCCTTAAGTCAGCGCTGCCACCACCCCATCGGATAGGCTCCCATATAGGGCTCACACATGGCCAAACGATGACCATGGACCCTAATGTAAAGGAAACATCACATCCGCATCACAACAACAACTTGAATGCTCCCTAGTCATGCAGTTGCATGTACAATCACATCCCACATTGACCTAGTAAAGGCGTAACACATGAGGTCCATGGAGGCATGTTGCATAGGCCACCAAATCGAGAGCTAAGGGCCCAAATTTCCCAACCCTTTGCACCTAGGCTTGGGGGGAGGGCAGTGTTGGTGGCCCTACATCCGTGGATCACATGTAGACACCATTGGAATGATTGGGAACAACATGTGGTGACGTAGTGATGTTTGCGGACCAGACATACAGTCATAGCCACTTGATGAACCTCCTATGGCCCAAATTAGCCATTGCATCGACATGAAATAATTGTAATTCCATGTCTCCTTTCTATATTTATGATATAAACTTTGTAAAAATCATAACTTGCTCACCCGTTGGCCAAATATGACTAAATTGTATACCATTTTGATTTTCTAGAAAAAATCAAAAATCTAGACTAGGTTTCAGACCCTAATGCTTTGCTCATATGTTTTCTTAAAGATTCTAACTTTAGTTATATCAAATACATTTAGTGTATCATTATGATAAAGCTTGCACCTTTAATAAATCCATCTCCTAATCATGAAATAAATACCCTTGCAAACATTTTAACCTAATGAGGGCCCTAATCACCTCTATTGCTCATGAGTGACTCTAATTGCATCATGTGACTTGTAATTTTTTACTTTAATTATGTACCTTGTCCTCATTTTCTAATCATGCTCTTTGATGATATTGAATGTTGAACCAATCTAAAAAATCATAGCTTTATGTCATCCATGATGCAATATCTACTCTAGATCTCCCATGAGAACTTCTTTGACCCTTATACCTAAACTACATGATAATTTCCCTAGTTTGCTTTATATGTTATACCCTAATAGGATGTTTGAATTTGACACTTTTTATGCAACAAGTTCTCTTATATACTTGAAATCAGTAATCTTGTGATGTTTTTTAACCTTAGTGGCTAAGGACAAACCCTTTTGGTGCTACGATGATGTATGTGACTCAAATCTACTCATTTTTGCCTGATGTGACATGCATGACTTGAACTATCCTTTTTATGTCGTGATCTAGAAATAGTCCAAAATATTATGTTCTCCTCTTCCAAATCAGGAAATATCTTACTTTATGATCATCTTAATGTGGATGTACCATATAGTTCATATGTTGATACCTAATGATATAAATGAACTATGTTGATATGTTGCATGTTAGTCGGAACATTGAACTCAATGATGGGTATATGATGAGTAGACCTTAGGGACATCCACCTAATCTTGATATGAGCTTATTATTCCCTTATCTTTCTGATCTAAACTCTTATGTTGTCGATATGTCATCTCTTGATGAATTGTGACTTTGTTTCTCTATTATGAATCTTTTGACACTAAAGTTACATAAATGACAAGAATCTTAATATAATCATATAAATAGACAAAATATCAAAATGACATGAAACTCGAATCACACCTTTATGATGGACCCTAAATCGGTAAAAGATCATCAAAAATGTGTAATTAATCAACTTTGAACATAACTTGACCTAAACCCTAAAATGGATCTAGTTAGGGTTAATGATGAAACTATGATACATGCATGTAATATTTTTCTTAATTAGGTGTTGCTTGAGATCTATATGGTCAAGGATAAGTTAAGTTAAGAATCTCTAAATAATCTAGGAGCTTTAATAATCATATGATTATTACTTTCTTGCTTGCAACTTGTTATGTATGTATGCTTGTTTACTTGCTCAAATCTCACCATGTAGTATTCTAGTATTGTAAGAAATGCTTTGTATCGTTGATCTTATAACTTGAACACATAATATATAACTCCATTATACAAACCTTGTGCACCTTCTTGTATTCTCAGGGTAAGGAAACAAGACCAAGTATCAAGATAGGGCAGACCATGTTGATAAATAGGGTTAGCTAATGATATTGAGCCTGAAGCACCCTCACAGACCCTTCAAATGGGGTGTTGGTGAAATGCCTTAAGATACATGATATTGTTGGTATATTAGAGTAAAGTGACCAAAACATGATGATGTATTTTTTAATGCTACCAAGAAATCTAACAAGAGACGATACTTAAGCGGAGAGTCACACGACAATTACAAATGAGCTAAGGCACTTTCTATCCCTAGCAACAACACCAGAAAGCTTGGTGTGCCGAACGCGGGAGGTACACACACTAATCTGATTGTATTTAAATAGATGCACCCTACAAGCTCAAACACACTTGGCATCTTTCAAATTAATAAAGGCCCTATTAGGCTCACTAATAATACTCAAACACTTTCCTACAAGTGCATGGAGTCGTATCATAGTATCAGCAAACAACAAGTTGGGGTCAAACCCAAGAGAGATATGGGGGCACTAGAGCTAGGTCAATTTGAGCTAGGTTCCTAGGGCAGAGTGTCTAGAGTTGAAGGGTTTAGTTTTGAATTGATTAATTACACTAATGGTGAACAATCAATTAATGAAAGGCATGAACAAATCCTAAACGAAACTTAGACAATTTAGTTCTAATAAGCAAGAAAGAGAAAGTAAACTAGACTAAAGCAAGCTAAACAAGACTAACACTACACTAAACTAGAAAATAGGGCTACAAGCAATGAAAGACCTAACTTTACAAGAACAAGACAAAATCAAGAACAATTAATGAGGAAGACAAAGGGACTAGCTAAGAAAGGATTAACTAACCAAGAAGGCAAATTGGGGTTTTATACAATTAAGGGGAGTGAGGGTTGTTTGAGGGAATGTACTTGTCAATTTAGTTGGGGTGATAACATGCAAACAATACTCATTCATTTAGATCATTGAAACCAAACAACAAGTTAGATAATAATGATTTGCCAAACGACTACGAATTGGCCATGGGTGGAGTAGGGTGTGTATAGGGTAACTAACACCTAGCACCTCCTATCTAACCTTACTAGGATCACTTGGATTAGAGTTTAGGTGGAAATTAGATGGTATTTAATCCGCTATAGGTTTCTAGAATCGAAGCTTTAAGGGAAATTGGGGGCTAAGAGTAGAAATGGAGGGTGGAAATGAGGGTTTTACTCCTCGCATGACCTACCATCTAGCCTTGAGAAAGCTCCAAGCCAATTACACTAAATTCTTCTAAACTAGCTACTAAGGTCTCTCAACTAGGTGTAGGGGAACTGATTAGTATGTAGGAATATGAGTATCTATCTAGGGATCCATTAATGGAACCTAGGAGCAATCCCCAAAATAGCCACATGTAGGCAATTTTTGTAGAATCCTACGTGATTTCAAGCACAAATGAAAAAGAAATTTGTTGGAAATGAGGAACAGATAGAAATAATCATTATCAAATGAAGTTATAAAGTTAAAATATCATTTCCTCCCAACATGGTATAAGTAATATTGTTAGCCTCAAACAACCCACCAAAGGGGTCCTAGTTACTCATGACAATAAAGAATACAAAAAGAGACAAGAAAGAGGTACAAGTAACCATGGTTCTCAGTGTAGATGAAGAAATCTCCATATCCAGCAGCTTCAAGTATGTACTCCTCCCTCCTCTAAGGTGGAACGACATGGAATGGTAGTGTAATGTGGCCAAAACCCTAGAAAACTATGGTTTTGGTAGTGGAAATGGAGGTAAGAAAGTGAATGAATGACTAAGGGGCTAAACTAGGGAGCTAGAAATGGGTACAAGGTAGCTAACCTCATGTTGTATCCGCCACCCATGTATATATATAGGTGGTGTAGAAGTACTAGGTCAAGTGGGGTTAGAATGGATAGTTTAGTGTATAAATTGGGTAGGGTTTCTAGCCAACACAGTCATGGTGGCCTGAGTGCACCAAGGTTGTGTTGGGGTGGAACGGGCAAAATGGTAAAATGGAAATGAGCCAGGAAAGTTTTGGAAACTTGAGGGTTTGGTAGGACGACCATGATGGGTAGAATGGTTGTGGCAGGTACTGGTAGAACAATCGTGTTGGGTGGCATGACTATTTTAGTGACTGAGAAGCTCTGGTCATTCCTTGTAGCATGGACGTGCTAGGTCTTGGTGTCATGATCATGCTAGGCTACAAGGTCGTGCTTCTAAGTTTGATCTTCAACTCTTGAATTTTTTTATTTCTTTGTGATTTCTTGCTTGACTAGCATGATTGTTCCTTGGCACCACGACCATGTTGGGATCTTCTACGCACTCTATGTAGGGAAATATGGGCATAACATAGGTAGACAAAATAAATATTTATCTATCCATATTACCCAGAATAGCAAGATTGTGTCAACTATTATATAATGGAAAGGATGATTAATGAGTTCATACCTAGTCCTAGAGCAAGTCCAGTGACTATAACTCATTGCAGTAGTCGTTCAATCCTAGTTTCACTGGGACTCTTCTACAACATCCCTCCACAGACAGTAGACTCAAACAACGTCTATAGCAGCTCCTGGTGACACCAAGGACGGTGGGCTAACATCGTCCTCCTAGCGACGGGAAAGGCCACCTACCTCTATGGAAGTTCACATGGACCACATAGAACTCATGTTATTCTAATAGAACGGGTAGGAAGGATTTGTCCCTCCCATTGGTGTACTAGTCACCAACTTGCTCTCCCACAATTTTTCTCCCTTGCTATCCCTCCCTTTAATGGGTATGACTTGCTCAGGTTCTCTTGGTTACCACAACTAGAGAAGACAAATAATTGTCAGAGGCAATTGATGTGTTTGAGAAGCCCCCAATACCCCTCTAGTTATAGGAGGGGTTAGGGTTAGGGTTCCCAGTCTGTGCTGGAGTTTAAGGGACTAGAAGATTGAGAAATTTTGCAACCTACAAGTGAAAAACCAGTCATTTCACAAGCGAGTCGATTGATTCGAATGTGAGCCGATCAGTTCACATAGGAAACTGGTCATTTTGTCATGTTTACCAATTGCATATGAATTGACAATTTGAATCCAATTAATGCACAACATGACGTCAACACTAATCCTTGATGTAATCGAATTTCTACATGAATTGGGTGTCTCGTCCTTACGGGTCGGTTGTCTCACGACCCCAACGAGTCAGTTGGTGAGTTGATCTGGTTGGTTCACTAAGTAAACTGGTCGGTTTGCTCCCTAGTTCAAGTTGAACTCAACCAATTCAATTTCCAATCAACCTGACATTTCAACCAATCATTTCATCACATGAGTCGATTGGTTGGGAGTCTAGTTAGCTGATTTGTTGGTCAAATTGAATACCTAAACACTTTACTAATCAATTAAATTATCATTCATGATTAAACTCCTCTTCTAAGTGAATTACTATGTGTATGACCCTATAAGTCCCATATCACATTGGCAGTGAATGTTCGTAACTGGTTTATGACATCATAAGCAATGAGTGGTGCCTAGTCACACACCAGTGCTACCCAAGTGAATGGAAAGTTTGAGAACAACTTCAACCTATAATCTGTATAAGGTATTACAATGATTGTATAATTCCTTTTTCTATGATATCCTAAATGAACTCGAGGCATGTAATCGTCATCCTCTTCTTTGTTCAATCCATGTTCCTTGAACTTAGAGAAAATTGTCTGAGATATATGTGACCTCAATATCATATATTGATTCATATGTGCATACACATGCATTTATCAATCTCTCTTACCATGTGGCTAGCATATCAAACTCCAGTAGGAGGGACAAATCCCATCTACATCACTCACAATCACCCCCATGTCTCACAATACATCAAATCATCATCGTTATGGCAATCCTTATTTAGGGTTATGTTGAATGATATCAAAGTATACCGAATGACAAGTGATGAGTGTAGTGATTTCAGGTCTAAGAATCACAATCAAAACCCACACTATGAAGATGACTATGACCACCAAGCATGGTTTCCATGGGTCATTCTCAAGGTGGGTCTGTCTGATACACTGTTCTCTAACAAGTATCTATGTGCTTGGTTTGATATCTCCTATATCATGATTGATGAGATTTTATCATCAACCAACCCACATTCCAATTTTTAGTGTTATCATTGTCTATCTTCCTTTCTCAGTAACATCAGACCAGGGACATTACATGAATGTACATACTCTTAACATTCATATGATCTCATTATTCTAGTCATGTACTTGAAGACATATGTCATTGAGTAATTGTCATTCTTTAGACATTCATTAAGATTCCTCATTATTTTGTAACTGAGTGAAAAAAAATTAAGTAGAAGCTTTCCTTTATGATTATTAATCAAATACTTTATGTAATATGCCATCACAATCATCATATGATTGGCTCTCTGGGCATACATACCAGCAGACTCTCACTTGCACTTAGAGCCAATCACCGACAAATCTTTTAGTGATCTGAACATGTCTACCATGTTTCTATTATGCAAATGCTAATCTCACAGGTTAGCAACACTTTTCTTTTAGTCGTTATATTGCATGTTCCTTATTGATTAGCTATACGATCTCTCATATAAGATAGAATTGTAGTAATATGCTATTTGATATTCCCTGCCTAACAAGTAGCTCCATTGTTGTCACATTATCACTATTATTTTATGAATGGTTGGAACATCTTTAATTTCATCCATATGAACTTCTAGATCCATATAGTATCCACTCATGTGCTCATAACACTAGGATGGCTTCAATTGTAGAATTGTAAATTAATAGTCTTATAGTTTGGAAGACTTCCAACTTATAACTCTTTTCTTAATATTAAACACATAGTTTTGATATTGCAATCATTCTCTATCATTTTGGAAGCTATCATTAGTGTAACTCTTTACTCTCAACTCTTCCTTGTTGCTATCATCTAGCAACTTATATGTTAGTTCTTCTCAAGTACTTATGGATGTCTTTTAAATGATATTCTAATGACCCTCATTGGAAACTGATATCATATTGTGATGTCCAATACATACAAGAATACGGTATGAGCACATTTACATGGCATGCATGATAGATCCAATTGCTAGTGCATATGGTATCATACTCATGTTTTTCCATTCTTTGCAAGAATCAGAACATAGGGTTCATGGGAGACTAATCCTATGTAAAATGGACAAATTCTCTCTCTTTGTATCATTCATACTAAAGTCTTTCAGCATCTTGCTATTATATGTCCTCGTATTTAAGTTTAGAATCATTTCATATGTATCTCTATAGATCTCAACCCCTATCTCATAGGATGTTTTGCCTAATCCTTCATTGTTGAAGGTGTTTTCCATGCCAGATCTCAATCTTCACATTATTGAGATTTATTCCCCATCAATACATGGAATATTCATATATGTTCCTGCTAGATCTTTTGTAATCACAAATTTCATCTTTTATCTTGATTCAAGTCAAACCCTTTGACCATATTGTCAAGTCAAAAGATCCAAGCTCTAAGATGCTTATTTCTATCTTTATGTTAAACCTTGTAGCTTATCAAATTTATTTGTATTAATGAATTTATAAAACCTTTAGGTTATATCATGTACACATTATTTCTATTATTCCCTTTAAGGAATATAGTTTTAAACTTTATTTTCCAAAGCTCACCGTCTATACTAGATGCAACAACAAGCATGACAATTGGTAAAGGAATTTCATCATGTTCAACAATTTGAACTGATATGAAAAACATTAATAACAAATGTGTCCTTTTTAGTTATCAATGTAGGTCTTTGAAATGAAAACCCAACTTCACCCTACGGTTTTATCCCTTCAGGTGGTACTAGAAAGGTCATACCTTGTTAGTTTACATGGACTCCATAATGGCTTTAAGCCATTTTTTAGATTCTGATTCTTAATAGCCTCTAGTTGTTATGTTAGTTCATCATCTTATGACCAACCTATCTGAGTTGTTGGAGTCATAATCTTTCAATCTCAGATTTTTTCTACTAGATATATGAGGTTCTGTGTTACATGACAAACTTGAGATTCCACAACAATTTGTGATTCTCACTTGTTCTCATTGTACCTCTTTGTTGACCTTGAACCTTTTTTTGTTTTACTCCCAATAATTCACTTTTCTCATCGGTTTGGGATCAAAGATAGTATTCAACAATTATGGTTTGTGTATAAACATTTTAAGAAGCTACTTTATATAGGTTTCAGTCCTTATGACTCATCGTGACATTCCCATATCATATCTCATATAATGTCCTTAGAACCACTTTGGATGGTACATTATTTTAGTGTTAAGCATGTTTCTTAAGGAAGTTAGAAGATTAGATCAAATGATAATCATATCATGACTCATCGTGATGTGATTCCTTCTTTATGACAAATCACTATGTTTCAGATGAAGTTTATTGTGATAAACTATCACATTTTCTCCAGAAAGTTCTCAAACAATTCTTGTAAAGTATTTCAACATGTGATCATATCAAAGTATCTTAATATCTTTAAGAAAGTTGTATACTTCATATATGTAATCCTCTTGAACACTTCAAGATTTTTGTATTTTACTGAGTGCATATCACCATATCATCAACAAATACTATGTAGTACAAGTAACTATCTATAGCATTTATTCCAAAGGTCTTTGCACATCATTATGCACATGTCCTTATAGAATGTTTATCCTACCACTACATCTAGTAAAGGGTGTTTTGTCATGTTGTGTGCAAGTAAAACTTACATGTCTCTTATTAGTTCAATAACCAAAAGAGTCTAGCTAAACATCTAGATATGCAGTTCTCATAAGTGTGCTTTAAATGACAAAGCTATAGATTGTTAATTGTTTGAGTTATCAATTATAATATTTAGGTATATAAGTTATAATCTTTTATCTTTTGATTAAAAAGATTATCAAATATTAGGGTATTTCCACACAAGATCATATTTTTGAAATAGACGCATTAACAACTCTTTATTTATAATCATCCTTGTCATTACAAGATGCATAAAGTAAAAATGTTTCTATTTATTTTCATAATGAAATATGAGTTAAACTAACTCTATTACATGTCCTGTGGGCTAAGATAAATTCTAAATGTTGATTGAGGTTGCAGCAACTCTTGCTTGATCATAGTCCATCCTTATCCTTTCATAAAGTCTTTACTTCTTATCAGATCATGCACATCAACGTATGTCAGGTCTACATTTGGTATCACATACCAAGATGAAGAAGTAATTTAGAATTATCTTGTAACATTTATACCTGAAATAGAGGCCTCTCCCTCTACCTTATTCTTCTTTAATTCTTCCATCCATAGGGGGAAATTCCTCTTCTAGTGTCCAGCCTGGTGACAGTGGTAATATTTCCCTCCCTTCTTTACTCCACCCTTTGGCTTGAGATCTGAAGACTTGGGATTCTAGCTAACTTTAGAACTCTTCTTAGCTTTGTGTTTACCTTGAGACTTTACCTTTATCTTGTTGATCATCATCACAGACTTAGACTCATCTTTCATCATTTGTGCCTCAGTTGTTCTCAACATGCCCAATAACTCTATGAACAGTTTTTCAAAGTCATTCATGTTGTAGTTCATGAAAAACTGATTATATGAATCTGGTAGGGACTACAGAATCACATCAGTAACCAACTCTTGACTCAAGGGGAATCCAGGTCTTGATAGGTTCTCCACATACCCAATGATCTTGAGCATATGAGGACCTACTGGATCTCCTTCTACCATGTTACATTTGAACAATGCCTTTGAGATATCATATCTCTCCTATCTTTCCTGGTACTTGAATATGTTTCTGAGATGTGTGACCATCTCAATAACTTCTAGGTTCTCATGCTGCCTTTGTAACTCATAGTTCATTGAGCACAACATTAGGAATTTGACATCGAAGACATCTCCAGAATGCGTCTTGTAAGCATCCTTGTCAGCCTTAGGAACATTAGGAAGAGGTTCTTTTGGCTCTAGTGTCTCTAGGAAATAGAGCTTATGCTCCTGTGTGAGAACAATTCTCAATATCTTGTACGAGTTGTGGAAGTTGTTCCCATTTCACTTGTACTTCTCAAGGACTTATTACAGAGAAAATGTGTTGTTGTGTGTTGCCATTTGATTATATAATATAATTTGCAATTTTGTCAAAAACTCAATTTTGATTTGACTTGATTTGTATAAAATTTGACAATGTTTATTAGGTCTTTAATCAACTATTCTCCCACTGTTTTATTCTAATTTATAGCCCTCACATATAAATTTGAAAGATTGCAGCGTACAGCCTTCTAGTGAACCAAGACCCAAAATAATTGCAACACCAACATCCATAGTCAATCATTAAGGTAGACACCTTTTATCAATTGCATCATATGGAATTCTTGGATATATGATATGCACAACTCCTTTCCATATGCATCTTCATGCCTCTAGTACTTAATCCCATTAAGTACACAAAATTAAGTCTGACCCAAAAACCAACACGATAGATATGCACCCTACTTTGGAAGAACCTACATGTCTACCATCACACTTCCACGAGATGGACGACGCACCATGCTTTGGCATAACTTACGCTTGGTCGATCAAACTTTTCAAGTGTATTGTTTATGGAAAGCATATTAGACTTAATATTATATTTGACGGAGTTTTATATATTCATATACTTTATCCAATCACCACATATATATAGTATGCATCATATACATGCTATATAACACAACGTAAACATGCAGTATAAAACAAAAAGTGATGGTAATGTCCATTCCAATGTAATTCCTTGAAGCCACAATGAATTACTACAACCTAGGGTCCACATATCATGCAAGAACTTGTTGTTGGTGTAGATTTGTGCTTGCCAATCCAGGTTGATTGGTTCCACCCTTAAACAGGTCATCTCTCCTCTTGTCCGGTCAGTTGGTCTCAAAACAATCAGTTGGCCTCCTATCCAATCGGTGTCTGGACACCTCCAAATGGTCAGTTGGGTTCGCATCTGATCGGTTTGTGCCTCTTGTGATCTTCCCTCCTCGATCCTCCAGCCATTTGGTTTGTCACGTGAAATGGTCGACTTGTCTAATGTTATTTGTCAGCTTTTTCGATACAAGAAAGGAAACTATCCTATTACTATTAAACTTATTACAAGGTAATGAGAAACCTTGAGTTACATTCGAGGGGAGTAGGGGTAGGAAAGAATAATACTTTTACATTGGGAAGAAGAAGAAAGAGGCTCGGTATGCAAATTGAGATAAAATATGAATAAAATATATTTGGGATATTGTCCATAACCATGCTACACATCTACCATCAAAACTCACTTTTAGGATGACACATGTAAATTTCATATATATATATATATATATATATATATATATATATATATATATATATATATATATATATATATATATATATATATATGTTTGGGATTATATGTGTTCTTTGATTGGATATGCACATTAAGAATTTTAAGTATTCACATTGTATCAAATAAGTAAATGATGAAAACAAAAAATCAGATCATATCGATTATCCTAAAATATAATAAATTGTATGGCCTTGATACCACAGTAGGGAAATATGGGCATAGAGTAGGTAGCAGAAATAAAGATTTATCTATCCATATTCTCAAGAATAGCAAGATCGTGTCAACTATTATGTAATGGAAGGAATAGTTTAATGAGTTCATGCCTAGTCCTAGAGCAATCCCAATGACTATAACTCATTACAGTAGTCATGCACTCCTAGTTGCTATGGGACTCATCTACAACAACAACTCCACAGACAGCAGACTCGAACAACATCTACAACAGCTCCTGGTCACACCACAGACTGTGGGCTAACATCGTCCTCCTAGCGACTAGCAAAGGGCACCTCACCTCTATGGAAGTCCACACGGACCACCTAGAGATCCTACTATTCTAGTAGAACAGACATGAAGGAGTTATCCCTCTTGTTGGTGTACTAGTTAACAACTTGCTCTCCTGCAATTGTTTGCTATCCCTCCCTTTAGTGGGTAGAACTTGCTCGAGTTCTTTCGGTTAAAACAACCAGAGAAGGAAAACAATTGTCACAGGCAATTGATGTATCTAAGAATCCCCCAGTACGCCTGTATTTAGAGGAGGGCTTAGGGTCAGCGTTCCCAGTCTTTGTGGGAGTGGAAGGGACTGGAAGATCATAAAATTTCACAACTTGCAAGAAGAAAACCGGTCAGCTAACAAGCAAGTCGCTCGGTTCACATGTGAGTCAATCGGTTCACAAAACGAACTGGTCATTTCATCATGTTTCCCGATCGCATATGAATTGACAATTCAAATTCAATTAATGCACAACATAACGTCAACACTTATCCTTGATGCAATCTAAATTATTCCACAGATAGGGTGTCTCTCCATTGTGGGTTGATCGTCTCACAACCCCAACTGGTCAGTTGGAGAGATGAATCGATCACTTCACTAAGTGAACCAGTCGATTCGCTCCCCAGTTCAGGTAGAACTCAACCAATTCAATTTCTAATCAACCTAACTCTCCAACTAGTCATTTCAACTAAAAAAATGTAGTTGGTCGGTTTGAGGTAAGTCGAGAAGTTTGGTCATGCAGACTCACCTTCCTTTATACGGTTGAGTTGATCAGTTGGGGTTGTCATGCGATCGGTTGGACAGTTTTGTTTTCTTCCTTCATACTAATGAGTCAATCTACTGGACGGGGCAAGTCAATCGAGTGGGCTTTTAGACGGGCTGAAATTTAGCCTTTTATTCTTCAGTTTCCTTGAGGGAATGAGAACTTCATGGAATAGGGTTTAAGGAGTGACAAAACCTACAAGATAAGGGCAAAATAATGAGAAATCTAATATAAGAAGGAAAAACAAGGAAAGTGCAATAGATTACTAAAATTGAAGGAAAAGTTACAAAAAGTCTTAAATAAATGACTTAAACAATTGATAAAAGGAGATGAATTTACAGTCATCACTCTCCTATTATAGAGTAGCCTAGATTTTAATTATATATACAGGATGAATGATTGTATTAGACCAATGTCTCTCCTTTGTTGAGGCTCAAGACTTATCAACGATTGGATCCTCCTTTTCTATGACTAAACTAGAGAAAACTTTATATGTCTCAAACCTAGTGCTTTTTCTACCTAGGGATCATGATGGTTCAGCCATTCCTTACATCACTTACATATATCACTTGAATCATATGCATCAATATATGTTTAAGTGCACATCTATGTTGGTATAGTATGCCCAGAGAGCCAATCATATGATGATTGCAATGAGGCATATGATACTTGATTTGATAATGATAAAGGTAATTACATCTATTATGTTTGTCTCACTCATGAGATGATGACACATACATGATAGATGTATAAAGAATGATGTGACTTGATGATATATGTCTTCAGGTTTAGGACCTGAATAATGAGACCATATGTATGATAAGAGTACATACACTCTCATGATTTCCCTAGTCAGATATTACTATGGAAGCAAAATAGACAATAGTAATACATAAGACTAGAGTGTGTGTTGACTGATGATAGAGTCTCATTAGTCATGATATATGATATCAAGTCAAGCACACAACTATATGTTAGAGAACAATATATCAGACAGACCCACCTTGAGAGTGATACATGGATACCATGGAATGGTAGTCACAATCATCTCTCATAGTGATGGCGGTGATTGTGGTTCTTAGACCTAAAATCACTGCACTTTTCACATGTTGTTGAGTACACTTTGACATCATCAAACACATTCTTGAAACATGGGTTGTTATAAAAGTGATGGTTGGGTGACTTTGACACATGGGGATAGACTGTGAGTGATAGAGATGTGATTTGTCCCTCCTACAAGGAGTATGATAACCAGGGCCCCTTGATAAGTGAGACTGAGAATTGTATGTCCATACTCATGTGATTTAATATATGATATGTGAACTCACATGTATCTCAGACAGTCTTCTCTAGTACAAGGAACATGGATTGAATGTTGAAGAGGATGACTCTCCATGCCTCGAGTTCAATTCGGATGTCAGAGATAAAGGAACTATACAATCACAATAACACTAATCACATATTGTAGGTTTAAGTTGTTCTCCAACTTTCTGAGTTACTTGGGTAGCAATTATGAGTTACTAGATTTCTCTCATTCCTTGTGATGTCATAAGTTGTTATGAACATTCACTGCCAACGTAAATTGGAACTTATAGGGTCACACACATAGGATACTCCTAGAAGATGAGATTGTCCTTGAATGATGTTTAGATTGAGACTAAAGGTGTTTAGGTACTCAATTAAACATACAATTGACTGACAAGACTCATAACTATCAAGTTCAAGTGTTGAACTAGCTGGTTAGAGTGTCAGGTTGATTGGAGACTGCATTGGCAATGTCACGACTGCCAACCAACCGGTTCACCTAGGTGAGCCAATCGACTGGTGTGAGCCAACTGACCAATTCACTTAGTGAACCAAGTGGCTCACAGTCATGCTAACTGAGGAAATAAGGATTTACCCAGTTGGAGGAAAACTTTCACATTTCACTTGTTCAATTCAATTGGAATAAGGATTAATCTTTGCATTAATTAGAAACAATTGAGGAAAATCAATTGCAGGGAAGTCGGGGAAGTGAAACAACCAGTTCACTGGGTGAACCGATCAGTTGACACTCCCAACCAACTGGTTCATTAGTGAAATAATCAGTTTTTCTACCACAGTACAAACAATTCATGGAATTTCTGGATCCTTTTACTCCCAAATAGACTGGGAACCCTGACCCTGCCCTCTACTATAAATAGAGGGGTATAGGAGGGTTCTCAGAACACACAACTCATAACATCAGTTACTCTGCAAGGTTGTTGTCTTCTCTAGTTCTGGTAACCAAGAGAGCCCGAGAAAGTGCTACCTGACTAGGGAGGCACAACAAGGAAAAGAGAACTGTAGAAAAGTAGTCTGAGTTTAGGAGAGCAGGTTGGTGCTAGTACACCAACGGGAGGGTCATCTCCTTCCTACTAGTTCTTCTAGAATGGAAGGAGTTCCATGTGGTCCGTGTGGACTATATGTAGAGGAGGGAGATGTCTGCCGCTTAGGAGGACACTCCAGTCATAGTCCGTAGTGGAGGATAGACTCCATGGCGAAGACCAGGAGTTGCATAGACACCGTCTAAGACATGGTGTTGAAGACCGCACATGGTTGTGAGGTATTGTCACTGGGCAAGCCCCTGGACTGGGTATATCTTGCTAAAACCATCCTTCCCATTACAAAGTCTTTGGTGCGATCTCCTATTATGGGTTAATGGCCAGTAAATTTTTTGTTTTTGCTGGCTACTATGAGGCCATAAAACCCAACAGTGGTATTAGAGTCATGTCAACATACTGTGTTTTGGGATAAATCGATATGATCTAATTTTGGTTTTATCATCATTTATTTATGTTATATGATGTGAATATTTAAAATGACTAATGTGCATATCTGACTAAATGCCACATGTGGCCACCAACTAATATACACATATGATATGGTATATATCCAGTTGATACTCATCACCCTAAAATGGTTTTGATGGTGGATGTGTAGCATGTTTATGGCCTATAAACCCTATGTGTTCTTGGTTGGTTATGGTTGTTTGCATTTTGGTTTGCATACCGAGCCTCTACCTTCTATTCCACATGTAACTCAAGATAACTTGAGATCCTTTCTCTTCTACCTTTGCTCCCCTCAAATGTAACTCGACATTTCCTAAAGATTATATAAAAGTAGGATAGTTTATTTTTTGTTACATCGAAGATGAAGATGCTCAGCACCAGATGAGCCGACCGCCTAGAGGACCGAGGAGGATTGTGAAGGAGCCAGATTGACTGGATGATGGCCCAACTACTTGTTGGAGGTTTCCAGACATCGGAGGCCAGACCAACCAACCAACTGACCAAGAGGCGAGCCGATCATGTCATAGGATGAGCCGATCAACCCAGAATGGTTTAAGCACAAAGACCTTCATCAAAAATAGGTTGCATATGATGTAGACCTTAGATGACCTTAATTCCTTGTGGCTTCAAGGAATTACAATAGGATGGCCATAATCATCGCTTTTATTGATATTGCATGTTTTCTTGTTGTGGTTATAGCATGTATACGATACATATTATAAATATGTGGTGATTGGACATGTATATGTACTTATATAAAATCCCTCAAATACAATATTAAAGTCTTAGATGCCTTCCATTAGCAGCACACATGAAAATCTTGATCGACCAAGCATAGGTTACGCCAAATCATGGTGCGCGATCCATCTCGTGGAAGTATGATGGTAGACATGTAGGTTCTGCCAAAGTAGGGTGCATGTTTATCATATCAGCTTTTCGGTCAGACTTAACTGGTGATTCTTAGAGAGTCTAACCTCTAGAGGCATGTAGATGATCAAGGCAAAGAGTTGTGCATGTCATATATCCAAGAGTTGAATATGATGCAATTGGCATGATGGCCTACCTAAATAGTCAAGTTGTGGGCGATCAGCCAAAGCTGACTCATAATTTGATGAAATATAGATCTTGGCCAATAGAAGATTGTAAACTGCAATTTTTTTAATTGATACATGTGGGTTATCAATTTGAACAAAATAATGGGAGTGATAATTAATTAAAGGACTAATTAATATCATCAATTTATCAAATCAAACAAATCAAAAATTGTTCTGAAAATTTGTAAAATTCTTTTGTAGAATCCAAATGACAAACACAAATACATTATCTTTGTGATCGGTTCATAAATGGCATAAACTTCAAATCTGGTTTGGGACCTTTGAGAAGTGTTCTCAAAAGTGACTGTAAACTCTAAAGTCCTTGAAATACTAGAGCCAGTGGAACCCCTACAAATGCGCCTAAGGCTAAAATTGGATGCTTACTTGAAGTATGCCAATGATGCCTAAGAGTTCAAGAACCTTACGTTGAGTTATATGAACTATGAGTTGCATAAATAGCTTGAAGCATTGACATTCTCATGATGGTTATACATCTTAAGCATCATGTAAAGTATGAAAGGTATAATGTATTCAAAGTGATGTTTGAGTATAATTAGACATATGGAGATCAATTATAATATCATACGCTCAATATGATTGTGCATACAGATTAACTGTGATTTCTTATAGGTTAAGAGTTGACCAAACACATGATTCTACAAATCATTGTGTGAATCATATAGCCAGTTTATCAAATGTTGAGAAACTTGGGCAAACCATTATCTAAAGTGTTTGGCATGTTGATGCCAAAGAATGAATGAAGAAAGGACAAAACATGTGATAATGATCAGCAGAGTGAAGTCCATAGACTAAACCATGGTCAAGAAGTGTTTTGAAGCCAAGCTTAGGTCAAAGTCTTCATCACTCAAGATATGGAGAGGGGTAAGTTGGAAAGGGAAATAACCTCTTTATAGAGGATCTCGGGAAGTTGAAAGAGATAGAGATCTCTACTTTAGGACCTAAGAAGAAGTAAGCTAGAAACTGTGCAGAGCAAGAGTTGGTACCATTATAGTTACAATATGACGTTCATGGGCATATAATAGAATTAGTGGATTTCTATTATACATCTGCCATCAATGAAATTGTCATACATCTTGTATGGACAAGAGTGTAATGGAATGATGTTTCATTTCAAAGAAATGATCTTTGATGGCAATGTCTATGTCTCATCAACTATACTTGATAGTTAAAGAGACAAATGTGTGAAACACATGTAATGAATGACATGATAACTAAAATTGGTTTGCCTATAGCATAGTCATCTGTAGTGCATAAATGAGAATTGCATTTCTAGAAATCCATATGATGGTTATCTAGACTCATTTTGGTTACTGAACTAATAGAGACATGCTAATCTCATTCATTGAGTAATATGACAAAGTTTCTTCCCTAGATGTAGTGGGTGAACAATTATTCTATTAAGGATTATACATATTAATGTATATAGACCTTTTAGAATAAATGCTAATGGTAATCAATAGTACTTCAATATATTTATTGATGACCTTAGTAGATATGGTAGTTTGTATTTGATAAAATACAAACATGAATCTCTTAAAGTGTTCAAGGAGATCATAAATGAAGTACATAACAAACTTGGTATAATTATTAAATTTTGATATGATCGATATGGAAATACTATGAACCAAGAGTTTAAGAACCTTAGGAAGATCATGATAATGTATCATGATGGGCTCCATCTAAAACACAATGATAGTGTATCATGAGAAGTGTATCAGAAAGAAGGAACCACACCTTGATAATTCAGAGTGTGATTACTAGCTAAAACCTCAAATTTCCTTTTGGGCACATGTTTTAAACTGGGAAATAAAGAGAATTACAAAATGTTGTGGAATCTCAAAGTTCCTTAAGTAACACACGGAACTCAAGGTTTTGGTAGAACACACCTAGAGCTTGAATTATATATGATATCTTATGGATAAGAAGGCAATGAGTTGATCATATGATGAGTCAACATTCTATCTAGAAGCTAATGAGAGCCAGAAACTGAGATATGGCTTGAAGCCATGAAATCCAAGATGGACTCCATGTACATCAACAAAGTATGACCTTGGTTGATCCACATGAAGGGGTAAAACCCATAGGGTACTTTTGGGTCTTCCAGAAGAAGACTGACATGGAGGGTAAGTTGGTTGAAAAGAGTTTCTAACAAGTTCAAGGTGTTGAACATGGTGAAATCTTTTCAGTAGCTACCATGGATAAATCCATATGGATAATGCTTTCCATTGTAGCTTAATATGACTATGAGGTTTGGCATATGGATCCTAAAACTACATTCCTTAAATGGAATATTGTGTAGGATGTGTATATAACACAACCTAAAGGTTTTATAAATCTAATAATGAAAATAAAGTCTATAAATTTGCATAGATCAATTTTTGGATTGAAGCAAGCACCTCAGAACTGGATGTTCAATTTTACAAGATAGTCAAAGAGTATGACTTGAGTCAGAATGTAGATGTAATGTGTGATTACAAGAATTTAGTGGGAGCATATATATATATATATATATATATATATATATATATATATATATATATATATATCCACATATTGATGGGGAGTATCATCCTTATACTACAAAATGTGGCAATAAAGTGTATCCTAAAAGGTTTTTAGAGAAGTATCCTATGTGATAGGAATCAAGATCTATAGAGATAGATCAAGAGGGCTTCTTATCCTATGAAAGAGAACATACTTTGGATAGATGTTGAATAAGTTTTGCATGGTGAGAGAAAACTTGTCCATATTCCATAGAGTTAGTCTCTCAAGAGCCAAGTGTCCCAATTCTTATGAAGAATAAGGAACAAACAGATAGATACCATATGCATTTGCAATTGGATCTGTCATGTATGAACTCATCTCGTTATCTTGTATGTATTGGACATGACAAGAAAATATGAATTAACTATCTTGTATGTATTGGACATGACAAGAATATATGAACTCGTCATCTTGTATGTATTGGACATGATAAGAAGATATGAAATCATCATCTTGTATGACAAGATGATATAAATATCTAGTTATCTTGTATGTATTGGACATGATGAATGGATATATGTCAAACTCCATTAAGAGTTACTGGAATACCATGAAGGACATCTTTGTGCACTTGTGAAGTACTAAAAGGATTAGTTCTTTAATTATGGTAATAAGGAAGAGTTGGGTGTAAAGCGTTACACCGATGCAAGCTTCTAAAATGACAAAATTGTGTTTTGACCTGGGAATAAGAATTGTTAGTTGGAAATGTTCCAACATAAAATAATTTATTAATTCTACAATAAGAATCTGGGTACCTTACTATTATGAATACTATAAAGGATATTGTATGCATCTATAAGTTCATATGGATGAACTTATGGGAGGTTTAGACCATTAGATACTCACTAGTAATATTATGACAACAATGGAGCAACTGTTTAGGCAAAGGAATTTTAGATAGCATACTACAACACTTCTATCTCATACGAGTTGTCATACAGTGAGGGGATGTGAAACATGCAATATACCGACTTGAAGCAAATGTGGCTTACCCGTTATAAAAGCACTTGGGCAGTAGAAACATGATGGACATGTTAAGATCACTTGGAATATGATTCATGGGTGATTGGCTCTAAGTGCAAGTGGGAGCCTATTGGTATAGTATGCCCAGAGAGCTAATCATATGATGATTCCAATGAGGCATATGATACTTGATTTGATAATGATAAAGGTAATTCCATCTATTATGTTTCTCTCACTCAAGAGATGATGACACATACATGATAGATGCCTAAAGAATGATGTGACCCGATGGCATATGTCTTCAGGTTGAGGACTTGAACAATGAGACCATATGTATGATAAGAGTACATACATTGTTGTTATGTCCCTAGTTGGGTATTATTGTGGAAGCAAAATAGACAATAGTAATACATAAGACTATAGTGTGTGTTGACTAATGATAGAGTCTCATTAGTCACGATATATGATATCAATTCAAGGACAAAGATATATGTTAGAGAACAGTATATCAGACAGACCCACCTTGAGAGCGATACATGGATACCATGAAATGATAGTCACAATCATCTCTCATAGTGATGGTTGTGATTGTGGTTCTTAAACCTAAAATCACTACACTCATCACATGTCATTGGGTACACTTTGACATCATCAAGCACAGTCCTGAAATGTGGGTTGTTATAAAAGTGATGGTTGGGTGACTTTGATACATGGGGATTGACTGTGAGTGATAGAGATGGGATTTGTCCTTCCTAGAAGGAGTATGATATCTATGACCCCTTGATGAGTGAGATTGAGAATTTTATGTCCATACTCATGTGATTCAATATATGATATGTGAACTCACATTCATCTTAGACAGTTTGCTCTAGTTCAAGGAACATGGGTTGAATGTTGAAGAGGATGACGTTCCATGCCTCGAGTTCAATCCGGATGTCAGAGACAAAGGAACTACACAATCACGGTAAGGCTAATCACAAATTGTAGGTTGAAGTTGTTCTCCAACTTTCTGAGTTACTTGGGTAGCAATGATGAGTTACAAAATTCCGCTCATTACTTGTGATGTCATGAGTTGTTATGAACATTCACTGCAAATGTAAATTGGAACCTGTAGGGTCACACACATAGGATACCCCTGGAAGAGGAGATTGTCCATGAATGATGTTTAGATTGAGACGAAAGGTGTTTAGGTACTCAATTAAACATACAATTGACAGATTGGACTCAGAACTACCAAGTTCAAGTGTTGAACTAGCTGGTTAGAGTGTTAGGTTGATTGGAAACTGCATTGGCAATGTCAGAATTGCCAATCGACCGGTTCACCCAGGTGATCCGATCGGCTACTATGAGTCAACCGACCAGTTCACTTGGTGAACCAGGCATCTCACAGTCCTACCAACTGAGGAAATAAGGATTTTCCTTTTTGGAGGAGAACTTTCACATTTCACTTGTTCAATTCGATTTTATTAAGGATTAATCTTTGGATTAATTAGAAACGATTGAGGAAAGTCAATTGTAGGCAAGTCTGGGAAGTGAAACGACCAGTTCACTGGGTGAACCGATCATCTCACACTCCCAGCTGACTAGTTCATTAGTGAATCGACCGGTTCTCCTATCGTAGTACAAACTATTCATGGAATTTCCATATTGTTCTACTCCCGATCAGACTGGGAACCCTGACCCTACCCTCTACTCTAAATAGAGGGGTACATGGAGCTTCTCAGAATACACAACTCAGAACATCAGTTGCTCTGCAAAGTTTTTTTCCTCTCTGGTTCTGGTAATTGAGAGAGCCCGAGCAAGTGCTACCTGACTAGGGCGGCACAATGAGGGAAAGACAATTGTAGAAAAATAGTCTGAGTTCAGTAGAGCAGGTTGGTGCTAGTACACGAATAGGAGGGTCGTCTTCTTCCTACTAGTTCTTCTAGAACGGTAGGAGTTCTAGGTGGTCTGTGTGGACTATATGTAGAGGAGGGAGATGTTTGCCACTCAGCAGGACAAATCAACCACAATTTTTGGTGGAGGGCAGAGTCCATGGTGAAGACCACGAGCAGCACAGACATCGTCCAAGCCATGGCGTTGAAGACCGTACATGGCTGTGAGGTATTGTCATTGGGCAAGCCCCAAGACCAACTATATCTCACTAAAACCATCCTTCCCATTACATAGCTGTTGATGTGATCTCCTGTTATGGGTTAATGGCCAGTAAAATTTTTGTTTCCGCTGCCTACTGCGAGGCTATAAGACCCAACAATCTATTGAATGGAATACCTCATAACCACTAATTCTATTTAATCTAGATGATAGCACATATATTTCTTGTTTGTATTATGTTACCAAGCCTACTGGGGTTTTTGCATGTACTAATGGGGCAAGCACCCCACATAGAAATGTTTTGGTTTTGCTATCATCAACCTATTTTAGTTGATCATATATATCTATATATCTATCTATATATATAATATTGTATTGTTGGTATATATGATAGTAGACTGATTTATTTGATAATTGTATGGGGCATCATGTACTTGAGTTGATAATGACACAAGTGCAATATATGTCTAAAGAATGATGCTACTTGATTGACATACATATTTAGGTTTAGGACCTAAATAATGGGATGTTATGTATGAGAAGAGTACATACCTACTTGTTAGGTCCCTGGTCATAAGTTATTGCAGAATAAAATAGAGTACAATAATACATCAATATGGATTGTGTGTTGACTGATGATAGAGTCTCATTATGCCATGGTATTGGATATCAAGTCAAACACATAGGTACATGTTAGAGAACTCTGTACCGAACAGACCCACCTTGAAAGTGGTACATGGAAACCATGTAATGGTAGTAGAAATCAACTCTCAAAGTGATAGTGGTGATTTTGGTTCTTATACCTAAAGTCACTACACTCATCACATATCATTCAATGAACATTGGCACCATCCAACATGATCTTGAATAAGGGTATCCATAAAGGTGGTGATTAGGTACATTGTGATACATGGGGATTGATTGTGAGCGATGTAAATGGGATTTGTCCCTCCTATGAGAGTTTGATATCATGGGCCATTGATAGGCAAAATTGAGAAATGCATGGCCATACTCGTGTGAGTCAATATGTGATTTGTGAACTCATTGTACCTCGATAGTCTAATCTAGTTCAAGAAGAATAGATAGAGTATTCAGAAGATGTTGATTCCATTCCTTAGATTCAATCTAGATATCAGAGACAAAGGAAATATACAATCATGTTAACACTGATCACAAATTGTAGGTTGAAGTTGTTCTCCAACTTTCCAATTACTTGAGTAGAAATGATGTTTTCCTAGATACTACTTATTGGTTGTGTAGTCATAATGGTTATGTATTTCACTGCCAACATGTTATGGGACCTATAGGGTCACACACATACAATGCTAAGTTCACTCATGGATAAGATTACACTTGGTTATTAAAAGTATTTAGGTAATCAAACATTGGCTATGCTAATCAACTGACTTGAGTGTACATTTGGTCGACTAGATCTTACTAAACCTAGCTGATGGAACCAATAGGTCGACTGATTAGAGTTTCCATCCAACCAACAGAATGAATTTCCCAAAGGATGGTTAAAATACTAAGTCGACCAACTGGAGTTTCCAGTTGACCGTCTAGATGTGAAACAACCAATTTAACTGGGTCGAATGACCTATTTAACTGGGTCAAATGATTTATGATATGTGTAAAAACATGCATTAAGCATCACATTAAAAGACAGTGTTATTGCACTGCTGACCACAAGCCAATCGATCGACTGGATAGTCCAAGCAATAGACTGGTTTGCTAGTCAACCAATTGGATTGTCTGGTTGACCGACTGGTTGTCTGCAACAGTTGTCAACACATGAGATCTGACCTTTTATATCGCACATGTTTTAGAAACCTTATCCCATCTACTCCTATATAAGGAGGGGATGGCCAAGGCTCAAGACAGACAATAGAAACAATGTCTATAGAGGAAGTCAAGAAATTGTCTGAAGACTCCGAATTTCAAAATTCTAGTAAAGTGTGAGAGAGCCTAGAAGTCTCACTTGAAAGAGAGATATAGTAAGAGGAAATGAAGTATATGTTAGTGTGTTGACAAATGGAAGGACAACTCCTTCCGTTGACTTTGGAAGTGTTATGTGGAGTTCCAGGTGGTCCGCGTACTCTACATAGAGGTGTGGAAGGTTTTGTTTCAACACAAGGAGGACATCGTCAACTGCCATTCATGTGTGCTACTCCATAAGGATGCCTACGGTTGTCATCCATGTGCTACTTGTGAATAAAGCACGTCTCTATAAAAGAATTTTGTTGGACTCGCTCCAGGATAAGGTTTCTCTTGCACCCTATTTCCTAATATACTATTATTGACATTATTTGTTGGTCAAGGAAATATGCATAGAATTTTTTTTATTTCCATTTCCTACTATGTCTATATATTTCCCTACAATGGTATCAAATCCATGTCAATTTACATTCTATCGGGATTTAAATCGATATGATCGCATTTAGTTTTATTCCTATTTTTGTTACATACGATGTGAATATTTAAATGGTTAATGTGCATATCCAATTAAATACCACATACACTAGGGAATGCCATGTAGATCCTATATATATATATATATATATATATATATATATATATATATATATATATATATATATATGTGTGTGTGTGTGTGTGTGTGTGTGTGTGTGTGTGCATATGTGTCACCCTAAATTGGTTTTTACGGTATATGTATGCATGGTTATGGACAATGCCCCTTGGATGGTTGTGTGGGTGGATGGTTTATTTCTTATTTTCTAAAAAATTTTAAGCATATTGAGACTTCCTATTTCTTATCCAAATGTAATTAATTCTCAACCCCCCTATGAACCCTTTAAATGTAACTTGAGGTATTCATATAACACAATGTGATACGTAGATAAGATTAGAATTAGTTTCCATTTTTGGCAAGAGAAGGTTTTCTGCCCATGCGAGTTGACTAACCGGAGGACTGTAGCAGCCAGTCGGGCCAACTGATCAAATGGAAGAGTCCAGCCAACTGCTTAAGCTAGGAGTTAGTCACCCAATCGATAGAAACCAATCAATCGACAGGGGGATGAACTCATTGACTGGATGGTCCACTCGATTGATCAGCCGGTTCTCAGCACAAGAATTTCCAAGAGAGGTGGATACATATGATGTATCACATTAGGTGGACAACAATTCTTTGTGGATCTAAAGAATTGCATTAATGGGGCCATAACCATCACTAGTACATTTCTGATTGCATGTTTCTTTTCCAGATATAGTTTGTATATGATACATAGTATAACTATGTGGTGATTGGATATGTATATGTATTTATAAAAATAATTCCATAATTAATATCAAGTCTTAGATGCTTTCCATAAGAAAAACAAATGAAAAACTTGATTGACCAACTGTAGGTTACACCAAAGGATGGTGCACCATCCATCTCGTGGAAGTGTGATGGTAGATATATAGGTTCTACCAAAGCAAGGTGCATAGTCAATTGTGTTGGCTTATGGACTAGGCTTAACTAGGTGAACTCAATGAGATTAATACCTAGAATAATATAGATAAGATATGTTAAGGAGTTGTGCATACCATCTATCCAAGAGTTGAATTGGATACAATTGGAAGATGTTGCCTAACTAAATAGTCACATTGTGAGTGATCAACCAAAGCTAAGTCATAATTTGATGAAATATGGATCTTGTACACGACAAAATTGTACCATATAATGTTTGCAAATTAACATAGAGGGCTATTCATTTGAAAAAAAATAGTGGGGGAGATAATTATTTAAAATTCTAATTAATATTGTCAATATTTTCAAAATTGAATCAAAAGTGTTTTGTCAAATGCAAATTGTCTATTACAGAATTAGATGGAAAAGACCAATGCATTTTCATTATGGTCGGTCCTTGGAGAAGGACAAACTAAATGGAAACAAATTCCATGATTGGTTTAGGATTTTGAGAATTGTTCTCACTCGAGCGTAACTCTATGTTTTGGAGACCCCAAAACTAGAGGAACCCGCTCCCAATGCATCTAGGGATAAGGTGAATGCTTATTGGAAGCATGTCAATGATGCAACAGACATAATGAACCTTATTATATGTGTACGAACTAGGAATTGCATAATAAGCATGAAAACATGAACATTCTTGAGATGGTAACACATCTTAAGAACATGTACTAGATCCATGTAAAGCAAGAAAGGTACTATATCTCCAAGGTGTTCTTTGAGTGCAACATAATAGAGGGAGATACAGTACAATCCCATGTGCTAAATATTATTGGGCATGTGGAACATCTAGAAAGAGTGGGATTTCCTTTGAGCCAAGACTTGTCCACAAATATGATTCTATAGTTGTTTCCTGAATCATATAGCCAATTCAAGAGCTATTACCTAAATAACTTGGCTAAACTGATGTCTGAATTTCTTGGCATGTTGATAAATGTTGAATCATGAATGAAGAAGGACAAACCTAAACCCATTATAGTGATCATCATAGGGGAGTCCAAGGGAAAAACAAAGATAAAAAAAAATGCTAAGGATAAGATGAAGTCCAAGTCTTCTACACTCAAGATAAGGAGAAGAGAAAGTGCAAAAGGAATACGTCCTTTTCATTTAAAGGAACTTAGGAATATGAAACAAGAGATAGAGATCTCTACTATAAGTATATACAATAATGAGATAAAATGTTCCTACTCCATCATCTTAGGTATTAGATACTGGTTGAGGATCTCACACATGTTATAATGTGCATGATCTGAGAAGAAGTAAGATTTTGAATAAAGAATGAGTTGGAACTGCACAAATCAAGAATTGTGGAAAATTGCAATTAGAACCTACAAAATTTATCTCCTCCTAAATTGCATGTGATAGAATTAGAGAATTTATATTACATATGGTCCATTCATAGTAACATCATTTATCTTATTCATACAAGAGTGGATTCATATTTCATATATAATGAATGATGGATGTTTCATTTTAATCATAAGATATTTGATGGATGTGTCCAAATGTCTCATGATTTGTATTGATTAGTTCTAGAGACAAGCTTATATGATGTAAATACTGACATGCTAAAAATTGACAACTCAAACAAAACATACCTTTGACATTGTTGTCTAGGGAACATAAATGAGAAACACATTTGTAGATTCCATAAATATGGTTACCTAGACTCTTATGATTTAGAATCAATAGAGACATGTGAGTTTTTTTATTGGACAAGATGACAAAAGCTCCTTTCACTGCAAAAAGTGGGAGAGAGAGTGGTTTAATTAGGATTCCTACATCCTAATCTATGTATACCTTTAGAGCAAGTGATATAGGTGGTTACCAGTATTAAAGAACTTCGATATGATCAAGTGGAGAATACTTGAACCAAGAGTTTGAGGACCTTTTGTGATACCATGGTATTTCACTAAAATGAACTCTAGGAAGAAGGTATCATATCCTATTGGACATGGTGCAATTACTGATGAGTCTAGATGATCTTACGACTTCTTTATAGGGGATATTATTAAAAACTACAACATTTACACTAAACCATGTACCGTCTGAATTGGTTCAAAAGACGTCATAATATCACATGGGAAACGTCTGAATGAGTCTTTTATAAAGATTTAGAAATGTGAAAGTTAAGACAGAAAATAGTTTCTTGAAAAGCTTGGTTCATTCAGATAAATGTTATTTTGTTGGATACTAATTTTACACTCCATTTGGAAACAAAGTGCATGTTTCCAGGAATGTTGTATTCCAAGAAAAGGAATTTATTTTTAAAGAAACATTAGAAGATAAGTAGAACTTGAAGAAGTTTGAGACCAACAAGAAATCATTGAACATGTAAAGGTACAAGAGGAACAAAGAGAGACACAAATTGTTGTGGAATCTCAAGTTCCTCATGTAAATATGAGCATCGTAGAACTGGTAGGACACACCTTGAGCCTATAAATATTTTGATATCTTATAACTCAAGAAGGCAATGAATTAGTTATAGATGATGAGCCAACAAGCTACCTTAAAGCTATTTTAAGAGCTAGAGTTTGAGAAATGTCTTGAGGCTATGATTTTAAAGATGGACCCCATGTACGCAAAGAAGGTATGGAACTTGGTGGATCCACCATAAGGATAAAACCCATAGGGTGCAAGTGCATCTTTACCAAGAAGACCTGACATGGATGGCATTTTTCATGATCATACTTGTCATTATAGCTTGCTATAAAGGTTAATCTTTGGATTGAAGAAAGCATCTCAGAGCTCGGATCTTCATTTTAACAAGGTAGTCAAAGAGTTTGGATTTAGTCAAAATGAAGATGAAACCTCTTTTTACAAGAAGGTTAGTCGGAGAATAATTGTATTCCTCATATTTTGTTAGGAATGACAACCATACCCTATAAATGTAAAAAAATGGATGGTAAGTACATTCTATATGATGGATTTAGGTAAAGCATCATATGGGATAGGAATCAAGATCTATAGAGATAGATCTACAAGGCTTGTTGTCTTATGTAAGATTACATACATTGATAGGGTGTTGAAGAGGTATAACATGCAGTATTCAAAGAAAGGAAATTTGCTCATGTCTTGTGGAATTAGTCTCTCCAGAGCCCAATCTCTTGATTCTCGTGAATAATGGGATCTCATGAGTAAGATTTCATAAGCATCCGCAATTGGATCTATCATGTATGTAATATTATACACTCATTCCTTTGTCTTGTATGCTAGATAATCACAAGTAAATGTCAAATAAATCCAATGAAGGTCACTGGACTACCATAAAAGGCATCCTAAAGTAGCATTAAGGACCAATTCCTTAATTATGGTGATAAGGAAGAGTTGGGTGTAAGGGGTTACACCAATTCAAGCTTCTAAACTGACAAAGATGACTATTAATTCAATTTGTGTTTCACCATAACAATATAAATATAAGTTGGAAAGGTTCCAAGCAACCAAAAGTTTTTGTTACTTACAATAGTTATTGAGTACATTTCTATTTTGGAAACAATAATGGCATTGTATGGATCAAGAAGCTCATTAGTGAACATAGGGTGGTCTCAACCATTGATGACTCAATAAAGATGTTGTGACAAGAAAGGAGGTATTTGATAGTCTTAGGAACACATATCGTGTACTACGATGATTCCATCTCATATGAAAGATCTTACAATTAGGAAATGAGAATATTTGTACCAACTAGAAGCAAATGTTTATGACCCACTGAAAAAAGCATTTATGCAGAATAAACATGATGGTCATGGTAAATCACTTGGAATTGGGTTCATGGGTGATTGGCTCTAAGAGCAAGTGGGATTCTATTGGTATATATGCCCATAGAGAGAATCATTTGATGATTTATGGTCCATCATGTACTTGATTTAATAATATTAATAAACATAATTGTATCTGTTATGGTTGTCTTAATTATGAGATAATAACACAAGTGTAACAGATGTCTAAAGAATGATGTTAATTGATGACATATGTCTTCTGGTTGAGGACCTGAACAATGAGATCATATGTATAATAAGAGTGCATACATTCTTATTATGTCCCTGGTTGGGTATTATTTTGGAAGAAAAATAGATTACATTAATACATAAGATTGGAATGTTTATTTGACTGATGATAGAGTCTCATTAAGTCATGATATTGGATATCAAGTCAAACACATAGGTACATGTTAGAGAGTAGTGTATCAGATAGACCCACCTTTAGAGTGATACATGGAAACCATGTAATGGTAGTCAGATCCAACTCTTAAAGTGATAGTGGTGATTGTGGTTCTTAGACTTGAAGTAACTACACTCATCACATGTCATTCGATGAAATTTGATGCCATCCAACACGATCTTGAATAAGGGTTGCCATAAAGGTGGCGATTTGGTATGTTGTAACACATGGGGATTGGTTGTGAGTGATGTAGATGAGATTTGTCCCTCCTAATGAGAGTTTTATATCCAAGGCCCTTAATAAGAGAGATTGAGAAATGCATGGCCACACTTTTGTTAGTAAATATATGATATGTGAACTCATTGTATATCAACAGTATGCTCTATTTCAAGAAACATAGATAGAGTATTAAGAGGATGTCGATTCCATGCCTCAAATTCAATTTGGATATCATAGACAAAGGAACTATACAATCATGTTAACATTGATTGCAAATTCAAGGTTGAAGTTCTTCTCTAACTTTCCAATTACTTGGGTAGCAATGATGATTTACTAGATGTCAATTATTGCTTGTGTAGTCATAATGGTTATGGACTTCACTTACAGCATAATATGAGACTTATAGGGTCACATGCATAGGATGCACTTGTAATAGGAGTTTACTCATGGATAAGATTTAACTTAATTTCTAAAAGTATTTAGGTAACCAAATTAAGCAACACTAGCTATGCCAGTCAACTGATTGGAGTGTTTAGTCTATTGACTTGTGTGCCAGTCTATAGACTTATGTGCCAGTTGACCAACTAGAGTGTCCAGTTGATGGACTTGTTTTCCAGTTGATTGACTAGAGTATCTATTTGATCGACTAGATCTTAATAACCCTATATAATGGAATCAACAAGTTGACTGCTTGGGGTGTCCATCCAACCGATTGAACTGGGTTCCCAACAGATGGTCAAAATATTGAGTCAATCGACTACATGTAAAATGACTAGTTTGATTGGGTCAAAGGACAACTTTGATTGGGTCAAATAATTAACCATATGTGTAATTATGTACATTAATCATCACATTAAAAGACAATGTTATTGCATCATTGACCACAAGAAAATTGATTGACTGGATAGTCCACTTGATCGACTGGTGTGCCAGTCAACCGACTAGATGGTCGAGTCTACCGACTAGTTGTCATAGTATTCATCAAGCCATAAGATATGACCTTCTGTATCCCTGGGATGTGGAAACCCTAGCCCTTCCATTCCTATATAAAGAGGGAGGTGGCCAAGGCTCAAGATAGGCAATAGACACATAGTCTATAGAGTAAGTCAAAAGATTATCATGAGACTCCTCATCTCACAGTTCTAGTAACGTGTGATAGAGCCTAGATGTCAAACCCAGAAGGGATAGATAGCAAGGGTCAAGGAAGTCGATGCTAGCACATTGACAAATAGAAAGGAAGCCCTTTCTCATCGGTATTTGAAGTGTGACATGGAGTTTCAGGTGGTCCAAGTGAACTACATAGTGTCGTGGGAACTTTTGTTTCCAGGCTAGGAGGACTTCATCAACTGCCATCCATGTGTGCCACACCAGAAGGACACCTAAAGTTGGTGGTTGTGTCCTACTTGTGAAGCAATCACATCTCTCTATAAGAATAGTCGATGAAATTGCTCTAGCACTAGGTATGTCGTGCACCCTCTTTCATAATACACCATTGTTGACATGATCTGTTGGTTAAGAAAAAATGGATAGAAATTTTCCCTATATTTCCTTACATATATATATTATATATATTTATCTCTCTTTGAATTTATATATATATATTTATTTATTTATTTATGCATGTGTATGTGAGTGTTATATATATATATTCATGTGTATGTGAGTGTTATATATATATATATGGGTATATCTTCACTACCCGTGCATCAATTTTGTAATAGGAAGGCATGCATTTGTAATGAGACGGTCCAAATTTGTATATATATATATATATATATATATATATATATATATATATATATAGAGTCAGGATAGTGTTTACATATATATATATTTATCTCTCTTCATGTTTACATATATATATATATATATATATATATATATATATATATTTATTTATTTATTTATGTGTGTATGTGAGTGTTATATATATATACATATACATATATATAACACTCACATAAACACACACACACATACACACACAGATATATAACACTCACACACACACAGATACATATATATATGGTGGCAAGAACCCAGAGTATTCAAAGTGTGGTCCCACATCCCAATTCATTACATTGTTACAACACATGTTGATCATATATTCGACTAGATCCTATTCAGGTACATAAATTACCATTTATGTATTTTCATAATATTGTGAGTTAGCTCATCTATGACCCATAATGATATCATTAACAAAACTCAATATATTTGTCACATATGCAAATTGTGTGTATTAAAGGTGAATGCCCAATATCTTACTCCTGAACTAAGATTAAGTATATATTTGTCTACAATCCAAATACAATTTTCATCAGACTTTAGTGTATAAATATGGTGAATCCACATTTTATCATACAATTCTATTTTTAGTTAAGTCGATATCAAAGAGAGATCACCATACATAGATCATTTTTTCCAACAAATTGGTGTTGATCTTTTTATTCCTAATTCCAACAAGTTCTTAAATATGAAATAGATATTTGTCTACAATCCAAATAAATGTTCATCTCAATTTCATCTACAAGTATGGTGAATCCAAATTTTATCTTATAACTTTATTTTTTATTAAGTCGATATCAAAGATAGACTCATGATAAATACACCATTTTTTCTAATTCCACTGAGTTGTTTTGGATCACTTTTTCTAACCTTAACATTTTTGAAATATTATTGGCCTAAGTAGAAGTTATTTCCTTAGGGCCCTTGGATTTGTCCGCATAAACTCCCATAGAATTGTATCCATAAACACATATATGTATATATATGTATATATTAAGTCAATATCAAAGATAGACTCGAGATACATACATCATTTTTCTAATTCCAGTGTGTTCTTTTAGATCACTTGTCTAACCTTAACAAGTTTTGAAATATCATTGAACTAAGGAGAAGTTCTTTCTTCAGGGCCCTTGAGTTTTTGCATATAACTCCCTTAGAATTGTATCCACACACACACACACACAGATATATATATATATATATATATAGAGAGAGAGAGAGAGAGAGAGGTTAGGAAGCATGTACAGGCCGGTACATGCAACTTATGTGTACCAACCATTAATATGACATATACGGAATACATTTATCTGATCCAACCTTATGGATTGAATCAAAATTTAATAGATTAGATGTGCTCAAAATATCACAACCATACCTCATGTATATCATGAGATATAATAATATATCATTCAACAGATTCTGCAATTTCTGCAACTTACCGTTGATTAGAAAATATGTATATTCTTTTAATTGATGATCTAGGAACCTCAATTTGAAGTGATTTTTGATACACATGTTATCTAAGGGGTATGCATCATATTCATAAGTTTGGATTGCTTTTTATACTTTTATAATTATCACAAATGGATATGGGTACATGTAAGCTACATGTACTCAGGTACATAATTCTTTAAGCCATATATATATATATATATATATATATATATATATATGTATATATATATATGTATATATAGAGAGAGAGAGAGTCAGGATAAAATACACTTGAGTGTACAGATTGCACGAATACACTCAAGTGTGTTTGAATATCAAAACTATTTTTTGCAAAATGTAAACTATTGATCTTCACCGTCATACTATAACTAGGCTACATACAAATTTTGAGCCCAATTAGATGAGTGTAAGTCACTCATTCAAGGGCAACAAAATCGACGTGCGAAACTAATTTGAAATGCATAATTTTTGCAATCTATATAACATGACCTATAAATGTCCAAATGTCCTCAAATTTTGCTTATGAGCTATTTACAACATGTTTAAGAAGATCAACGGATTAGATTTTTGAAAAAAAAAATATTGCATCATGAAAAACTACTTGAGTGTATTCTGCTCCAAATACACTTGAGTGTATTTCAGCCTGACTATATATATATATATATATATATATATATATATATATATATATATATATATATATATATATATATATATATATATATAATTTAAGAGAAGGTTATATATATATATAATTTAAGAGCAGGTTCCTTCTCCCTCTCTATGATTTAGGAAGCAGAGCTAAGATGCTTCTGAGATGGGTAAATCAGCCTAGTCCCCCGCTAGGACTCAAACATCGGAAGCTTCATGTGGCTCCACCAAACTTGACCAGTTGGGCTATCAACTACTTGGTTTTGTGTGTGTGTGCATATATATATATATATATATATATATAGGGTAGCGATCCAGTGAGAAACATCCTACGGTGAGAGCATGAGAGGCATTTGAATAACTACAAATTAGTAACTATTTTTTAAAATCCAACCGTATAGATGGAAAAAGCATCATTTCATTTACCTTGTCGTAAAAAATCATTTCAATTAGACATTGTTTACATGTCCATATGTACAATATACACTTTTTACATCCAACGGTCAGCCTGAAATTTAATATAGAGCGTCGAAAAATATTTGGTTGTTGTGAATGATCTACAAATTGGATGGTGATAAACTTTTATAGGAAGGTAGATATTGAGGCATACTTGTAATCTGTACGGTTGGATTATGAAAAATTGATCTGTGGAGAGTTATTCAAATGCCTCTCATGCTCTCACCAGATATGTTTCTCACTGGATCGTTGCCCTATATATATATATATATATATATATATATATATATATATATATATATATATATATATATATATATATATATATATATATATATATATATATATATATATATATATATATATATATATATATATATATATATATATATATATATATATAACTTTTTCAAAGAGTCATACTAGGTGTGGTATTTACAAGCTCTAGTCACTCCAACTAGGTGATACCAGAGTAAAGGAGTGTCTCCCTTATGTATGTTCCCAGGTCATACCTTTATATCATAAATTCAACTTTTTTTACTTATACAAACAATTCATAAGTATTTCCATTATCAATATATTTCTCATACATCATTGGCCTTTAAAGATTTCCTTTGGATCTCTTGGAGTGTTGGTACTCATTAAGTGATTTCGTCCTGACCCATCAGGTCTTATGTACCTGTATAGATTATGTACTCGACCAGAGGGTTGACTTGGGTGCTACTGTTTAAAGGATTATGTACATGTATTTATCATTGGCCTTTATCATCAATTCTTTGTTTAAAAGTAAGGGTTTCTAACATTCTTTAGGACTCTATATCTAGTTTAATCATCCTAAACAAGGAAACCATTAGTTTACATGTATTCTCACATAACTTCTTCTATTATAACAATAAATTTTTATTCATGAGCTTCAACAATCAAATATTCTCATATATAGGTTGAAATCATAGTTCAAACATCAAACATGACATTTTTAATTCATGGTTTGACTAGGTAGTTGTAAGGTCTTTCATGCCTCATATACTACATCCAGATTATATAACATCTTATGTTTTAGTTTTTGGTTCTTCTAGGACACTAGAGTTATCTCGACAACTAAAATAATAAAAAAGGTGGTTCAAATCATCTATAAAGTAGTATAGTTTAGGGGTTTTCTTATTTTATATAAGGAAATTAAGAGGTTATGATCCTTAGACATGTATTATGGCCCCATACACTTTTAATTATTATTTCTTCATAAGGTCTTTTCCCTCACAAAGGATGGCCCACATAATTTCTGAACACCACTCATTAAATGGAGAGTATGATACTTACATATTTCCTTATATAACAATTGATTTCTTGCATTTTGTGTACTTGCATAACAACATACATGCATGACAGTGTACTTGAATGACTACATACTCGCATGAGTATATACTTGTATGACTACATACTTGTGTGACAATTTGCATGCATGTAAATCTACCATGCATAATATTAGCGACAAAGGTTATATCTGTTTCATATAGGTAATGTTTGATTTATGCTTCATGCATTGCATCCAATATGCTTTTGGGTCTATTAATTTGATAAAACTTGGGTTTGGTATTAATACTCAAATTGTAATCAGTTATTGGGATCATGACATGATGCTACTGTTTCTTCCAAATGGGAGCTCTATCATGTGCCAGAAAAGGGAATACCCATTGGAACTTAAGAGCTTAAATTATAATATTTACTTGCACGATGAAAAAACTATAAACTTATACAATAAATATTTGACCATCCTATGATAAATTTAAGATGTTCCAACTAATGGAGCCATTAATTGGGTCTCTATCTTGTGTCTTTTTTTTGAATATTCACATCAAGATGTTCATGATGCATGCTATTTTCCAATAAATTGTACCACTAACGAAGTTTTTTACTTGTTTTGTAGGTATTTGGACCACTAATTGATGAAAGGGGGAGATGGAGGTGGATCCTAGGAGTTTTCCAACCTTGGGGAATCTCAAAGTGATGCCAATATCACCCTAAACTGAACCTAGGTGATCAATTATTGTAGTTAAACAAAGATATCCATAGATAGCCGATTTTAGAATTCAAGTGCCTAGAAAAACCCTCAAAATGGCAATGGTATTCAGCCATGACCAAGCTACTCAAGCTAAAAGCACAAGGAATCCAGAAGAGAAGTAAGAAAATGGACCTCCAGTAGCACATTTGTGCTCCCTAGAACAATTGAGGTGAGGGAAAACCATCATTGTTGTTCCACTCACTGTGATCGTGCCAAGAAGCTAGGGACACACTGGTATTGGCCACCATGACCTCCCTTCTAACTCCTCACCACAACTATGATATTGTCCCACCCCAATTTTTACAATTACTTTAAAATTTAGAATATGATTTTATCAAATAAAAATAGTTTAAGTGATTATATAAAATATTATGAAATGATATTCCTTATAAGATAATGAAATAGTAAAACATGAAATAATATAAAATGAGACACAAAAATATTTTTCTATTTTGTATATCCATTATGTTTTCCATTAATTCAAATTGATGTATACTATATTTCATTTATTTTCTCTCTCCTATTTTTGAAATTTTTTAATAAAAGAGGAATAGAATTCAAAAATATGGAATAAGTTAACTTGGGCAAGAAATTTACCTTTTTCCCTTTATAGTTTTTAACATAAAAAGAAAGTACCATCAATCTCTCTTTCTTTCTTTTTAAGAAAGTTGTCCAAAAGGCATAAAAGTGCATCACCATTAATAGTCATGTTTTTGGTCTCAAAAGAATAATCGTGGAAAGATATTACATTTTACCTAATCTTTTAAATGCATAAAATCAAAACTAAAGACTAATATAGAAATTATGAGAAAAAAGATATGTAAAACTCAAAAATTATTGACTACAAAAGATGCCCACTACCTTAGTTAATGCGTGTTACAAATTTGGTTTCATTTCAAATTTGTTTGACCACAAAAATAAATATAAACACAATGTTAATACATTGAATGCATGCAAAACCAAAATAATTAAACATTGGTTAATTGTTGGTCAAAATTAGTTAACATGGAAACTATATATTTTAAATAGTAGAAGGAAATCTGGAAGAACAGTTTGAGTATTTTAGTTTTGACATTCTAAAGTTTGAATAATTTAATACAACACGATCAAATTTACAGGAGTGATATATCAATTGTGACTATAAAAAGTGAGGTTTTGACCCGTCACATTTCTAACACAACTAGGAAGCATGGTATGGAAAATGAGATGTAATTATGGATGATAAGATGCTATGTAAGTTGGAAATAAAATTAATATATTCAATATGTTTATGGTTACATAGTCAAAACATTGTTTTGAAGGAATGTGAATTGTATGTGAATGAGTAATTGTATTCAACAATTTTTAAACAATACTTGACCAAGTTATATACCTTTTTGAAGAATATATATAAGAAACATTAAATTAAAAGTAGTCATATACTCTTTTGAATTATTTAATTGACTTCCCTAATATGCATTAGTTGCTTCGAACGAATATGGTAAGAAACTAGAGGTTAGAGTCTTTGTACGTAATGGAGATTAATGAGCAATGGTTATGAAAATAGATAGTTCAAGTTTTCTATTAGACTAAGAATAATATGGTAATGTAATAATAGTTTATTTGAATTTTATAGAATGTGTGATAAATGTTTGGAAATAGAGAAGAAAACATATAGGTAATATTTTAAATTAAATATATCTTCTTTGGGTTTTCTTGAAATAATTCCACTCATGATTTATCCTAACTTGGAAGTTAAGAAACAAAAATATGTACAATGGGAGGGAGTTTATAAGGGTTAGTGGGACTTATGTTTTTGGAGTTTTTTCATAACCCCACATTCCCCTTCCCTTATTCTCTTTTTCTCAATCATCGCTCTCCCCTTCATTTATGGATGTGTTGTGGGAAGGAAACAAAGAAAAAGAGGGTGACCTCCTACTCCTTCAAGACGACGTCTCACCCTCAAGTTTTATAATGTATCAGGCATATAGTCATCGCCTCCTCCTATGCTTACAACATTGGTGAAGGATCACCACTTTTGTGGCCTCATATCCCTCTCTACCCGATTGCACAATCGTATGCTTTCTGTAGTTGGCATTGATATCAAGAAAAACTAATGCACCCTTACAAAGATTTTTATCATGTGAGTTTTGATATTGAACACCAAGATTTTTATCATGATTTTACATTAGAGTTTGATTTACTCTAAGTAAGAATCATATTTGGTATACAATGTTAAGAAGATGGGGGGTTGAGATTTAAAATGAAAAATGGAAATACACATGGATTTACAAAAATTTGTTTATGTCTAGGTTATTATAGAAAAAGGAATTGTGATCACATTAAAGAAATAATTAGTATCAACGATAAGCAGGTCATGCATACTTGGCACAAGTGAAATTTTGTTTATTGAATGTTTATTTTATGGTTATGCACATTATTATGTTTAATGAATTATGAATTCTTTCTCAAGAAGACATCATGTATATCTATATTGTTTGGTTGGTTATGTGATTATAGTCTATGGTAAAACCCTAATTATGATTATGATTAAGATTAATAAATCATGCTCAAGAAGGAGAAACCCTATTATGGTTTATGAGGGAGTAATCCCATTAAGTCACTAAGAGGGAGAAATCCCATTATGATTCAAGGTGAGAAACCCCATCATGTTAAAGTTCAATGATCATGGTAAAGTTAATTCTAAGATAATTGGAATTGAATTAATTTATATATATTAATCTTCTCGAATCATTAACCTCAAAAGGTATTCAAGTGCTTTTTCCTAGCAATCATGTGCTCTTAACTGAGTGTCATTGAGATGGATATATTTATTGATCAATTCTTCTTGTTATTAATGACTCATGAATGCTTAAGATAATTCGTGTTTAAGTTTATGTCAAATTATTTAATGTCATGTCAAATTATTATTTCCTATTTTATAAAGTGCCAAATACCACTCACTAATGTGATGTTTGTTTTGCATGGCTAGGGACATGATGTCTGCGGGACTTGGAGCAAGTGAAGGATTGAAAAGGACAATCATGGACTAGGTGATTCTCAAGCTTAGCCTAGTGGGGTGTCATTTAACAAGTCAATCTAGTGATTTAGATATCATTTATATTGTTATTAGGCATGTTAATAAAAGCCTAATTTATTAGATTTAGATTTCAAGATGAACCCATTGTAGCTTTCATGTCCAAGAACTATATATGAATCTAATCCCATTCAATGAAAAGTTTTTCATTTATTAAAATTATAAAGATCATCATATTTTGACACCCCCTTGAGTAGGAATGCTTCCTCTCAGTGATATCTTTATGTAGTGAAAACGGGGTGTTACATATGGTATCAGAAAAAATTGGTAAATGATCACTAGGAAAAGATGATTCTCATAGTCATCCTAGAATGAAGATATGAGATTATGTAACATCCTAAAAATACTAGATCTATTAATGTACCTTAATGTGAAACCTTAGCTTGCAAGTTTAAGTTTTTAGCTAACAAAATGGAATTCAATGGGACCTCTTAGTCCAATATGTGATGAAATAATCTCATAAACCTAGCTTTGGCTTAAATAGCTCATTTAATAAATGATAATTTCATCCATGTCACCTTTTAATAATATGTGCATTAAATAGCAACCTATATGGGGTTAATGAACAAAATTTAATGAAAACCTAAGTATAAATGGATAGGTAGATTCTAGAGGTCCTAATTAGATAGTGGTTCAAATTTGGAGTCAATAGGGCTTCATTTGACCCTTCAAATACATTAGGGAAGTTAACATATAGTTTGGGTTAATTATTCTTGGATAATGTGATTTATCCGCCTATGATTTCATTTATTTGAATGTCACGCTGTTATTTCTCAGATTTTTTCCACCTAAGGTTAGTGCCACACGTGCTATTATTAAGGGAGTCACTCCCAGCCATTCGTTCTTGATCGTAGGGACGTAGGGTCGTCTCCTACCTTCAGTAGGAGACTGGAATCAGGCAACCAGAGCCTAACTCCTTATCCAACCCCCCTTTTGGCCCCGATAGTGTCCCATTTCTGTTGGTTTCTTCACCGATGGGATCGGGAGTGCCATGCAAGGTCAATGATCCCAGGTTTACCTGGACTTCGTTCCTGATCCACAAAATGCCTTTTAGGGCTAAAACTCTCCTCGCTACCATTAGTTTACATGGAACCTCCCCGACCCTTAAACCTATATATATTGGGTTCTTAATGACCTCTAGCCTCATAGAAGCGCTCCTTTGCTGCCAATTTGATCGCTGGTGCTCTGGGCCACGCTGATGGATTAGATCTTCATATCAGGCATGCACCTTGAACGCCCAGCCTCCTCCACCATCTCCAACCAAATTGGAAAGTGGGTAAGCATCTATGAACATCCATATTCCTTTCCACATGGATTTTGTGCCATGTTGCATCGTGACTCGTTGTATCCTATAGCTACCTTAAGGCATGCTTGACGTCATTTTATCTCCTCAATAACTCAGTAGTCATCCAGGCATCGCGAGGAAAGGACTGAGATTGTCGGGACCATGCGAGTGTTTTTCCGTTCTTGGTTTTCCCTTTTGTGCTTTGGGTTTATGGTCTCCTATAGGGATGTAACTGGGTAGGGTATGGTGTGGTTATGGTCATATCCATAACTATAACTGTTTAGTTAAGCGGGTATGGGTATGGGTATATATCCATTTTTTTCAAAAACTATACCCGCACCATACTCATACCCAAGTAATCATTGGGTATTGGATGGGTAACTGGGTATATGGTTATGAATAGACTTACTATTTTAATATTATTATATCATGATGATCAAGTTAAACCATATGATAGCTATGTGTTAAATTTTCAAAAAGTCTTAAGTTGATGCTTCCAAAAGTTATCATATGATCCTTATGTTTTAAATTTCCTATTTCAATAATCTATGTCATGTTAATGCTAAATCCAAGTAAATAATCATTATGACAAGTTAATGATGAATCATGTAATTAGTTGCATTATTGGTCCTCATTATGTTAATGTCGAGCCCTTGGGCCTTATGAGTTCAAATGGAACATTATGGCACTTATGTGCGATTCATGAGTTCAAATGGAACATTATGGCACTCCAGTGCAAATCATGAGCTCAAGTGGAGCATAGTTATGTCACGTTTGTGCAAATCATGAGTTCAAGTGGAACATCAGTTGAGCCTATGGGCCTTATGAGCACAGTTGGTGTACAAGAGTAAAAGACATTATAATTAACCAATTAAGAGCATATTATGTGAAATCAAGTTTTATTGTTCAGTTACTTTTATGACTTTTCTTATTGCCTAGTTATTATGTTATTATAACAATACTCAATGCCGCTTACTCTAATGTGTTTTTCATTTTGAATGCATGACTGGGGACGTGATGTCCGTAGGAGGAAAGAATAAGGGAGCTTAACTAAGGAGCGTACATTTAAAGGGAGGATTAAAAGATTAGACTTGGTGGGGTGCCATCTACCATTCAGTAGATCCTCTAGTCTAGTTTATCTTTCCATGTTTTAGATTTTCTTATCTTACATGTGTTAGACTTGAGATCAAGATGAGACAGTTTATGCTCTAGTTTTTCTTAGCCTACATGTAATAGGTTTTGATATCAGATGAGATAGTTGTTTCTTTCCCTTTTTATGAACAATGTATGAATCTATTTTTGAGTTAATGCAAAGTGTTTCATTTATCTTATTGCTTTTGAGTATCATGTTTTGTAATGTTCCTCCGAGCCAAATGACCCATGTTATGGACAACATTGGTTTTGCTTCCATTGCCATGTATGTGCTTGGAGGGGCGTTACAATGTGGTATTAGAGCAATGAGTAGATGGCCACTGAGCTAAAGATTCGTATGTTCTAACCCTAGATATAGAAGAAGTAGGTGAAGGATATTAGGAACCAAAGTAGAGATCTTGTCAGGAGACATAAGTTAGGATAATGATTAGGGTTATGTTCCTAGATGTTTTGGATTTTTATGTTAACTCTTGAACTGTATATAGCATACTCTCTCTTTTTCTCGCGTGTCTGTGGTATGGGACACAGGCTCATGGGGTTTTGTAGAGAGAATGTTATATGCATAATCATGATTATCTTGTCCTTCCAATTGCATGTGGTATGGGACATGTGCATTGGGGAGGTACTAAGATGAGTGTGATAAGATAAGTCAACTTTGAATATATGACCAGACGGCATCACTAGTACAGAAATGATCTGTAGCGTCGGTTTTTTAAAGCCTGTAGCGTCACTTTTTAACCGACGCCTAGGTGGGCGTCGCTATAGAATTTGGTCTATAGCGTCGGATTATTTAACCAAATAAAACCGACCTTACAGAGTAAACACCGACGCACGAGGTTGTAAAAATTCTGACCTAGGCGAGAAAAAAGGAGCCTGTAAGGTTGGTTATTTCATAAAAACCGACCATGTAAACGTTCTCGGTCGAGAAACTTGTCGACCGAGAACGTTTACAGGGTCAGTTTTTATGAAATAACCGACCCTAAAGATTGAATAGCATTTTAGTGGTAACTCTCGGTCGAGAAAATTTTCGACCAAAAATATTTCAGTCTTGACCGAAAACTCTCTATAAGGTCGGTTTTATGAGAAAACTGACCCTAAAGATTGAATAAAACATTTCAGTGTAAGACTCGGTCGACAAACTTCTTGACCGATAGTATTTCGATCGAGAAGTTTGTCGACCGAGTCTTACACTGAAATGTTTTATTCAATCTTTAGGGTCGGTTTTTTCAAAAAACCGACCTTATAGAGGACATGTAGACTCGGTTTTTTACAAAAACCGACGTTAGAAGTTCTATTTCGGTCAAAAAAATTTCGACCGAAGAGTGTACAATGAATTCAATCTGTAGGGTCGGTTATTTAAAAAACTGACACTGGCAGTTACGATTTTTTTTAAAAAAAAATTCTGCAGAAATTGTTATAGAATAGAAGAACAAAAAGATTCATATATTCTGGGAGAGGGGAGCATTGATGCTCAACCGTCACCATTCAAAACCACACATTCATAACAAAAATGATAATAAATATCATAATTTACAAAATGATAGAGTGCAAGTATGAGATGAAATATTACAAAAGTAAAAATATGAAAGAGTACGTACTCAAACCACATACATAAATGGAGCCGACATATTTAATCCAATGCTATTTCGACTTCACTTATAAAACACTCTGACCACTCTTCTCGGAATTCATTCAAGTCCACATGTGTGTAAGGCTGAGTTGTAAAGATCTGTAACAGAAAATGCACATGCTAATATTTTATAAAAATGACTACAATCACTTATAAATTTATGATGTTATTCTTTATTGCCTGACTTATAGTCTGAATGTCATGTGATGCTTATTTGACAATAGCTTGCATGTATTTCATTACATAGTAGCCACAAGCCCAGTCATTATTTTGCATAGGACACTACAAATAACGAATTATACTTAATGTTAGTAAACTACTATAAACAACAATTGAGATAAGAGTATATATAAGAGTTGACATATTAGAATTGAAAATTTAATACATATAAGACTAAGCAGTTGTCAAAGTAGCTACCTTGACATTTTTCAAAGTCAATGTCTTTAGTTTTGTGGGTATTTGTCCTTCAACTTCACGAAAAGCCTTTATACCCCTATCAATTAAACGATAGTTGGTAAAATAGAAATTCTAAATAAAATATCATGTTGAAGCAATTGATTAAACTTATGCTTACTCCATAGCTGACAATTTCAGTTTGTGACTCCTTGTTGTTTTACCCATTGGGTCAAGATAATAAAGAGTCATCAATTTTGGGACAATCACCAGTAATTCCCAATGTCTAGCTCTGAGTAAGAATAAAACAAGCATTAAAACAAATAGTTTAATTCATTATTAAAATTATATTGAATAATAATACTTACTGGACGTTAAAAGGAATTAGGATAATTTCCTTCCCCTCACTAGCAAAATATTTGAATGCATCTGAGAAGTACTCATTCACATCCTCAATATTTATCTCCACCTGACTAGTGACCGAAGGAACTAAGAATGCAATATTCTTTATATCAAAGTTGGTGACCTCGGTATATAAATGGTTGTTAAACATTTGTAATTATTTTCATATGTAGAAATAAGATAAAATTTTGTATTGGAATTTTCTATATATATTGATAGATCCTTACCTTATCCATACTTCTATTATCGAAGTGTTCATCCAATCATACCGGAACAACTCTATAATATCGTCAAGAAAAATAAAATTCTCAAAGTCCCTCCCAACTGCATCTTCTGTTAACTTGACCATCATATTTGATCCCGATCTTTGGTTAGCTAAGTATCGACACAAACCTTTAGATTTGCTTCCCAATTCGTCGAATGTAGTTTCGGGAATGAAAGATGGCTTGGGCATAGGAGGACGACTAGCAGAAGTTTTACTTTTTGGTTTACAAACCTGTTAATTAAATTACATACTTATATTACATGAGTTCATATATGCAGTCAAATATGAAAAATATGGTAGAAATAAGGTATACCTTGTCATTGATAACCAAGTGTCTAGGCCAACCCACCATAGCACCCTCAGCTTCTTCAACTGTACTATATTTAAGATTAGTTATGGGTAGTGGTTTGTCCCCCATTCCGTCATACACAAGATGGATGGACACACGGCAGATGTCATCAGTAATTTGTTGGCAATGCAATGTACCACCAAGGTTGTACACTTTGCCCGCTGCCACAACATTATATTCTGGAACCTCCACTGCAAGTTTACAGTTCATACCAACCTAGATTGAAATAATATAAGTTATATAAGAAATAGTAGAACAGATACATGTTACAACTATATATATTATCATATATTTATCATACTAATAACACAACATATAGAACAAAAACATACTGCAGATTGTTGTGGTGGTTCATCGGGAGTGCTCCCATGACCTTCTACAACTGTATCATGGGCTTGTACCTCATCACTTGAGAGACGTGTAGTATGAATAGGTTGAGAAGGTTGAGTAGGCTGAAATGAAGACATTATTTCTTTTACTTTCTGCACTACTAATGCTTCAAGATCCTCTTGTGTAAAACCTCCTACACGACCTCTTTTAGATTGCGAAGGGCCAAAATAAGACTTGAATCCTATGCCAGCTCCTAATCCCCTAACACGGCCAGGATGCTCCTTCGTACCAAGAGAAACTGCTAGTTCATCCATGTAGCCAGTTGGGATGAACTTTCCTTCCTTCCTTTGCTCGTGGAGATCAATCTATTCATAGTTAATAAAAATATTAAATCACAATATCAATTAGATATAAATAAATATAAGTTTGTGGAAGTTACTCTTTACTTAGTTGGGATAAACCTACCATCTTTTGTGCCACCTCCTTAGTTGCAGGGTTGACAATTTCACTGGCTCGATTCTTTCTAGCATCAATCCATGTCATGTGTCGGGGTGGTCGCTCAACTTGAGTTGTACTAGATTCTTCTCCAGAAGATGATTGCTTCTCTTGTAGTTGGTAGCAGAAGGCATAACCACTGGGCCCAAAGCGATGGTCATGCACATTTTTAGCCCGTCTTTCCTTTTGAGCATGGTGAATAGCCTGGTCATTTAAAACGAGGTATTGCAATTTAGACTTGGCAAACATGTATAAAAAGATTCACCTCCTTAATTGTATAAAATATTCATACAATACATTACAATCTTTATTACCTGAAACTCTTCTGATCTCCTAGCTGCAACAAATCTTTCCCACACCGCAGGGTCAATAAAAATATATACATCTGTAGCTTTCTTCTTTTGTTTAGGATTATTTATAAATTCCCTTACAAGATATGTCTTAAAACCCCTCCATCGTACACCACAATGTTATAGCACTCTTTTCTTGTGATCTTTTTCATTTAGATGAAAAACACCCTATACATACAAAAGAAGCAATTAATAATGTTGTTTTGAAAAAGAATTAATTCCAAGAAAACTAAATTAGAATCAATAGATAAAAAAACATATTAAAATGATATCACTTCCACTCACAGATATATCTTTCCATATGAGGTCTTTTTTGGCATTAGGAACATCATGCCAATTTTCTATATCTATTGGCACCTTATTGCGCGCGGTCGCCCCTATGTAATGCTTGAAAGAACTAGCATATTCACCAACAGGTGCTCCTGTCATATCAAACTGGACTGGCAATTTATCTCCTTTAGCCCTGAGCTCCTGCAGCCTACGCACCAATGTAGGACCTCTATTGTTCTTAGCATCACCACTACCATCCTCATGGTGCTCATGCTCAGAATGTTCATCTTCATGGTGTTGATCATGCTCAAAATGTTCATCTTCACTCTCCATTTTAGAACCTGCAAGTATACGTGATAAAAAAAAATAAGTGATAATAAAAGCACAAGTGATAAGGTATACATGATAATAAAATAAATAATTCAAAGAATACATGCCTTTAGTATTGGTTGAGTTGTTAGTCAAGGAAAATTCCTTCAGCATGGTCTTGACATTTATAATATTCATCGGTGTTATCTTCAACATTTACACTTGGCAAACCAACTGAGAATGGACTGGAATCATCATACTTTTTGTAGTATTCTTCTTCATTTATAGGATCTACAGTAAACTGTCTTTTTCCATTAAGAACGACAGACCAATTTTTATTTGCCGGGTCATCAATATAGAATACTTGTTTTGCTTGGTTTGCCATGATGAATGGCTCATCTTTGAAACCAATCTTTTCAAAATTCACCAATTTGAAACCCAACTCATCCACTAAAACTCCTTTATTGTTGTCAACCCAATTACACCTAAATATAGGAACTCGAAAATTTGTATAGTCCATTTCCCATATGTCCTCAATGACGCCGTAATATGACATCTCAGCTTCGCGTGGTCTTTTATCTTTGGCACTAGCAAAATACAATGAACAAGCTTTAACAGTGACCCCACTATTTTGAACTACACTACTTTCATCTTGACGCTTTGTGTAGTATGAAAATCCGTTAATGTCATAACCTTCATATGACATGACATCCATTTTTGGCTTAAAGGCGAGCCATTTTATGTTCTCAGCAACATTATTTGGTGATTCAGATAGTTTATTAAATACTTTCTCTTCAAACCACCTAATAAATGTTCGATTATGCTCTCTTGCAAGCCACATTGAACTGGATCGCGAATGATTTCTCTTGATAAGATCATTGTGTTCTGTGATGTAGTTACTAACTTCATTGATGTTGTGTAAAATATACAAATGTGCTTGTTCCCACAACTCATGACTGATTCCTTTCACTCGTCCTCCCAGAGTTCCTTTGGCACAATAAGATCCAGTGTGATGGGGATTTTTTTGATCGCTACAAGTTTCATTGTAATTCAAAAAATCATTACAAAAGTCCATCACCTCCCTAGCCACGTAACCCTCAACAATACTCCCTTCAGGACGATAACGATTCCAAACATCACCTTTAAAAACACTCATGTAGCGTTCAAATGGATACATCCAGTGTAAGAAAATTGGACCCAACATCTTCACCTCCCTTGTAATATGTACTACAAGATGAACCATGATATCAAAAAATGAAGGAGGAAAATACATTTCAAGCTAACACATGGTAACAATTACATCTTTCTGTAATTTATCGAGAGTATCAGGATGTATCACTTTGTTGCATATTTCATTGAAGAAGAAACAGAGTCTTGTGATTGCAAACCTTACATGCTTCGGAAATATAGATCGAATAGCCACAAGTAAAATTTGTTGCATTAAGGTATGACAATCGTGAGATTTGAGACCTATCAGTTTCAGATCCTTCATTGATACCAATCTATGAATATTAGAAGAGCATCCTTGTGGAACCTTAATATTATACAAGCACTCACAGAAAGTCTTTTTCTCTTTCTTTGACAAAGTGTAACAAGCCGGTGGCAAATATGTGTGGCGACCCCTGATCTCCACTGATAATTCTTTTCTAATACCCATTAATTCTAAATCTTTTCTAGATGTGATGCCATCTTTAGTCTTTCCTGGTATGTTCAATAGCGTACCGATGATTCTATCACAAATATTTTTTTCAACATGCATGACGTCAATGCAGTGTCTAATTGCCAAAGATCTCCAATAAGGAAGATCCCAGAATATTGACCTCTTCTTGTATAGAGATTTGTCACATGCGAGTGTATGACTATTTGAACTCTTTCCAAATTCATTAACAATATGTTTCACCCTATCATATACAACATGTCCTGATATAGGTTTAGGAGCACTTCGTTCCTCGGTTGACCCATTAAAGGTTTTGCGTTGCCTTCGATAAGGATGCACTGGTGGGAGAAATCTCCGATGACCAAGATATATGATTTTACCACCATGTTTCAGTCTGATTGAATCAGTATTTTCCTCACAAACAGGACATGCTTTGTATCCTTTTATGCTATATCCAGACAAATTTCCATAAGCTGGAAAGCCATTAATCGTGAAAAATAACATAGCACGCAAACTGAAGATCTCTTTACGTGAAGCATCATATGTCATAATACCTTCTTCCCATAGTTTCATTACATCATCAATTAGAGGTTGAAGGTAAACATCAATATCATTTCCAGGTTGCTTGGGCCCTGGTATCAATGTTAACAACATCACATACTTATTTTTCATACACAACCAAGGAGGAAGATTGTATATAACAATCATAACAGGCCACGTGCTATGTTGGCTACTTAATGTACCATAGGGATTCATTCCATCTGTACAGAGTCCAAGTCTTAGGTTTCTTGGTTCTTTACCAAATTGAGGGTATAATAAATCAATTTTCTTCCATTGTGGTGAATCAGATGCATGTCGTAGGATGCCATCATCATTGACCTTTAACTCCCCATGCCAAGACAAATTTTGCGCATCTTCTGTATTAGCAAATAAGCGTTGAAATCGTGGTATTATTGGTAGATACCACATCACCTTGGCAGGAGAGCCATTTTTAGCCTTAGCTAAATTTGTAGTCTTATACCTTGATGCACCACATTTTGGACAATTTATCAAATTACTATAGTCCTTCTGAAATAACACACAATCATTTGCACATGCATGAATCTTCTTAGCCTCCATTCCCATTGGGCACATTATTTTCTTTGCTTGATATGTTGAAATTGGAAGCTCGTTGCCTTCAGGAAGAATTTCCTTTAACAAAGACAACAGTGAATTAAAACTCTTATCGCTCCACCGGTTTTGAGCTTTAAGAGTGTATAATCGCATCACAGCACTCAACCTCGTGAACTTAGTACAACCCCTGATATAATGGTTTTTCAGCATCATGGACAATGTTTGCAAATAAAGAAGGTGGATCAATGACATTGTCCCGACAACTACATAGCATCTCATCAATCATATCATCCTGAATCTGGTCATCTTGAATCAGTTCATCATTAACATTATCATCATTATCTACATCTTCTATGACACAACTATTAGTATCGACATTTTCTGCTCCATAATTCAATTTCTCTCCATGCCAATACCATTCATTATAACCTTGTATGATCCCATTGCATATGACATGATTCTTAATTTCCTCACCAGTATCAACTTTCAAATTGTTACAACAATTTCTACATGGACAATATAGCCTATCTGTAGGTAGTTTCCTATGTTCCTCAGCAAATCTGATAAATTCATCAAGACCTTTGGCAAACTCTGGACTGCAACGGTTTTTGATAGACATCCAACTTCGATCCATTTTCTATATCACAATAAAATTAATTATAAAACTAACAGTTTAATATTGATACTATAATAATTTGTAATTTTTTATTGATAGAAAGTTAATTTTATATACTAAAGTGTACCACCTATCCCATTTTTTAATATTTAATCTCACTAGTAACTGTATAATGTATGTTTAGTTTTGAAGAAAATTTCAGCAGCATTTCCCCTAAGTTCTCCAAGTACACCGATGTAAATGGCAAATAACCACTCACATATGTACCCAGAGAACAAATGGAGAAATCCTACTGAAATAATCTACAAAACTAAACATACATTATACAGGTACATCCTAAGTGAGATTAAAATATCCAAAAACAGTCCCAAACCGGGGACTATCCAAAGTTTACTCCTAATGAGTAAATTTTGAACGGGTTTCTAAGTTAATATATAAATGCATTATTTTCATATTTATATATTAAGTTAAACATCATACATCAACCCTAAAGTGTCAATCTAGGAGTACACATGTCTAATCTAGTATTAATTTCTAAAATTTATATTATGATTACATATGAAAAAAGACATGCATGTTTTTATTATTGGGTTATCAAATCATATAAAATGGAAAATACTTGTACAAATTAGCAAAGTAAGGCTGTTTCCAACAGTCCAAAGATTGAAATCATTATAATATTCAGAACTATTTGTGAACATTACAGCAAATATGATTAAAACATTTACAGCTCCAACATAAATAAGTTCCAGGTCGATCTCGGTCAACAATTAGTCGACCGAGAGCCCACCTGCGCGCAGCGTCCAGGTCCACTCTCGGTCGACAATTTGTCGACCGAGAGTGGACCTGGACGCTGCGCGCAGGTGGGCTCTCGGTCGACTAATTGTCGACCGAGATCGACCTGGAAGCAGCAATGGCGGCGGGCGGGGCGGGCGGGAATGAAGGGGAACAAGGAACGAAGGAAGCTCGAACTTACTTGGAAATGGCAGCGAGCTTCGTGGAGGAAGAGAAGAACTTCACGGAGAGGCGGCGACCTTCGTGGAAGAGTGAAGGCGGCAACGGCGAGCTTCACGGCAATGAAGAGCTTCACGGCAACGACGGGCTTCGAGGAGGAAGAGGGGAAGGCGGCGACGACGAGCTTCACGATCCTTTTCGCAGCGACGACGAGATTCACGATCCTCTTGGCGGCGTGGAGAGGCAGCAACGGCTTCATGGAGAAGCGTTCGCGGCGGAATGACAAAGTGAAAATGGGTTTCGCGGCACCGCGGGAGAGAGATTAGAAAAGAGAAAAGGGTTTCGCGGGAGGAAGAAAGACGAAAATTTTGGCTTTTTGCACGGAGCGAAAAATTGTAGCGTCAGTTAATAAACAAAAGCTGACTCTACAGATAAACGGTGCCCGTGTCGGGTTGTTTAATAACAATCAAATGCAAACTCAGTCGACAAATTTGTCGACCGAATTGACCTCTATGGTCGGTTAATAGGTAAATCCGATGCTATAAGTGCTAATACAAAAAAATCTGACTCATTTCGATCGATGATTTGTCGACCGAGAAGGAGCAAGATTTCCTTCGTACAAGCACCTCTAGGGTCGGTTTTTTCATATAACTGACCCTAGAGGTGTTTATACATGTGTGAATAACTAAACTGGACATTGTCGGTCGACAATATTGTCGACCGAGACCCCCTATAGGGTCGGTTATTAGAAAAACCGACCCTAGATGTGCTTCTAAGAAAGAATTCTGGCTTCATTCGATCGACAAATTCGTCGACCGAATGAAGCCAGATTTCTTTCTTAGAAGCACCTATAGGGTCGGGTTTTCTAATAATCGACCCTATAAGGGGTCTCGATCGACAAATTCGTCGACCGAGGAGCTCTAAAGTGCTTCCACAACCCTAATAATGATGTTATGTGAAACTTTAAGATATGGTGATGTCGTATGAAACCCTAATATGGGATAATGTTATGTGAAACCCTTATATGGAATGATGTTATGTGAAACCCTAATATGGAAATGTTATGTGAAACCTTAATATAGGGTGGTGTTGTGTAAAACCCTAATATGGGATAATGTTATGTGAAATTTCAATATGGGATGATGATATGTGAACCCTAATTAATAAAGATGGGAAACTCTAACCCTAATGAGGGAATAGAGATGTTATTTTTGTATTGCATGATGTTGATATGAAATTGATATGGTTGATATGAAATTGAGATGATTGTGTAACAAATAACTTGAATACCTTAGTCAGATGACCTAAAGGTAATAGTTACCTGATAAGTGATAACCATGTTTAGTGATGAACTAAGGGTTTGAATACCCAGAATCAGCAAATGTGATGATGGTGGTATTGAGGGATGTGAATTTCCAACAATGAGACAAAAGATTGAGATCCCAATGCTTTATAACGTTTTGAAAAGTACTAAACTCTATTCAAATATTCAGTCGGTCAACTATTTGTCGAACGAAAGAGCTCTAGGGTCGGTTATAAGGAAAAAACCGATCCTAAAGTCATCCTCGGTCGATAATATTTTCGACCAAGATTAACCCTATTTCAATGTTTTAAATTAAGTACCAAGTGTGTGTGTATGAGATTAACCAAGTGATGCTTTGTCAAATTTAGCCATAATTTATTTTTCAATAATTTGAAATAACAATATTCTTATATAACATGTATATGTCCAAATGAAGCCATGGAAAACACTTTTATTCATAACAATTTAACGCCCATACACTTTATAAGATGAAACATGACATACTTTCTTTATAAAAAGATATATTACATCATTACAAAGATATATCATAATCTCAATGGAAAGACCGAAGGATTACATCAATGTCTGGGTCTTTTCCAAGAAAGGGCTCAGGTCCATAATATTTGACCAGTGTCTGCCACTCCAAGGCACCTGTCATGGTTAAGGCATAAGCCTCCAAGAAGGTGGGAACACGATCAAAGTGAAAGTTGGCAGCAATGTCTTGAAGTTGAATTGGGGAAAACTGAGTATGTGTGAGATCAAGAGATGGTGGAGGTGGAGTTTGATAGTAGTTGTAGGAAGGATTGTAGGGATTTATCATGCCAAGATTAAGGGAATAGGGATATTCATCAGGTTGGTTAGGAGAGAGAGTTTGCATCCTTTGGTTTAAATAAGTCATGGCATTGTGATTATAATCCAATTGCCTACTTAGGTGATATTGGGAGCCAGCAATGTATGTCAAGGTATTTGTAATAGGATCATGGGGTAGGTTGGTAGGAGGAGGTGGTGGAGGTATGTCTTGGGTGGATGTCTCTCCTTCAGTCCTAGCCCTTTTGTGGCCAAAGTCAATTCCCATCTTTTCCATCGTATTTTTACTTATTTTTTGGGGTTTTCTATCCCATGTGTAACCTAAGTCGTCCTCAATATTCTTCTTAAGAAAATGTTGAGTGATTTGGCATACAAAGTCAGCATAAGGTGGATTGACAGAAAACTCAAACATATTCTTAATGATGATACGAATAAAGTTTATGGGAATACTTTTGAGAATGGCATAGATAAGGTACATATGAAAGGTGGGTACTTCAGATTTGTTTTCTCTAGGATGGATATTGGTGGCAACAACGAGATTTATGACCCTAGCTTCAGGTTTTAAATTTATGGCATAATAGGTACCCCTATCTTCATGACAAGTCGTATTTGATTGAAAGATGGCTCTTTTGACATCACTAAGGCTAATTGTAGTGTTATCTTGGGAGAGTTTGTTGAGTGGAGTTCCTCTAGTGAGATCAATAAAAATTTTATATTCTTCTATATCTATGTCAAGCATTTCAAGAATACCCTCCTCAGTAAAATGGAATCCATACCCACCAACCATAGAGGAGAAGGAATCATGTTCAGGATGTTCGACTAAATTGGCATAGAATTCATTAACTAGTTTGGAGGAGTAGGATTGGAAGGAGGGATTTAGAAAATTAGTCAAATGTTGCACCTCGAAAAGTTCCTCCAAATCGACAATGCTTTGGAAGTCCATGACGTCGACTGGCCGTCGTGGAAGAGGAGTTTTTGAGGAGAGCCTGAGGTAGCGGTCGCCTGCAGCTTGGTCGATGAAAGGGACGTCGTTGATGAACGGCAGCGGTGCAAGGCCCGTCCTTCCTTTCCTACCTGCAACTTGCTTCTTTCCACGCGTAGATGATGAAGCCATTTCGTTGCTTTGAAATGGAGAAATAGCAAGCAAGAATTGGATGTAGAGAAGCTGAAGATTTTCACAAGAATACACTAGAGAGGAGATAAAGAAGTGAGAATGTGAAGATGTGAAGAAATGGATCATTTTGGGTTCTATTTATAGCAAAACAGAGCCAATTTCGGTCGACAATTTGTCGACCGATGGCCGCAACGGTCGTCTATCGGTCGGCCAACGGTCGATCGAAAAAGTAGCCATTACGACGGTCAACGGTCATATTTATAGCTGTTATGACGGTTGAAATTCTAGCCATTACGACAGTTGATTTTTTTAGCCGTTACGACGGTTGATTTTTTTAGCCGTTACGACGGTTGGGTTTTCTAGTCATTTCTCGGTCGACAAATACGTCGACCGATATATTTCGGTCGACAATATTGTCGACCTAATAGACTTCTAAGGTCGGTTTTAAAGAAAATACCTACCCTAAAAGTTGCTTATACACATGAAAATTGACTCCTTATCGGTCGACAAATTTGTCGACCGAGAAATGCTCTAAGGTCAATTATAAGAGCAAATCTGACGCTAGAGGTGCTTATACATGCGTGAACTATCTGGATCCAGAATAGATATCGGTCGACGAATTTGTCGATCGAGAAAGAGCCAGATTTCCTTCGCATAAGTACCTCTAGGGTCAGTTTTAAGGAAAAAACCGACCTTAGAGGTAATTATCGGTCGACGAATTTGTCGACCGAATTAATCAGTCAAAATATTGGTCGACCGAGGAAGGCTCTAAGGTCGGTTATAAGTGCAAATCCGATGCTAGATGTGCTTATACATGCGTGAACTATCTGGATCCAGAATAGAAATCGGTCGACGAATTTGTCGACCGAGGAGGCCTTTAAGGTCAGTTTTATAGGAATAACCGGCCTTAGAGGTGTTGAACCAAGGAGGACTGTAAAGTCTGTTATAAAGAAAAAACCGACCCTATAGGTGCTTGTATACGTGAAATGAGGCTCTTATTCGGTCGACGAATTCGTCGACCGAGGAGCCCTGTAAGGTTGGTTATAATGTAGAACCGACCCTATAGATCGAGGCGGGAAGTGAAAACCAAGCAAATTTTTGCCGCCGAAAAAAATTTCTATAAGGTCGCTTATTTTAGAAAAATCGACCCTATAGAGATGTACTACAAGGTCGGTTATTTTAAAAACAGCGACTCAAAAGGTCTTAAGTGGTGCCCGCGTTTTTTATAGACATATAAGGTCGGTTATTTGGAAAATTGACCCTATAGAGATACACTACAAGGTCGGTTATTTTAAGAAAAGCGACCCAAGAGGTCTTAAGTGGTGCCCGCGTTTTTTATAGACATATAAGGTCGGTGACCCTATAGAGTTACACTACAAGGTCGGTTTATTTAAAAAAAAACCGACCTAAGAGGTCTTAAGTGGTGCCCGTATTTTTTTTAGACATATAAAGTCGGTTATTTGGAAAAACCGACCCTACAGGTAGTGACGTTATAACCCATTTCTGTACTAGTGCATGTATCCAAAGATGACTAATAAAAGAAGAGTTTGCATTAAATATTTAAGACATATAGTCACCTAAACCTGGTCAAGACACATAGTAAGACCAAGCATGAGTAGGGGGAGTAAATATTTGACATAGATAAGCAAGTAAGATCCATGGTAAAATTTGAAACCCTGTAGAATAGTTCAGAGATGTAAATGATGTTGTTAAATAGAATCATGAGTAATATACCCACATGGAGGTCAAGATAGTGTTCTACCATGATAATGAGACTTTAAGATGATTAGTGTATATAGAATAATTGAAACGCTAAGGTGGGTAGCATGAGAAAATTTCGAGGACGAAATTTATTTAAGGTGGGTAGAATTGTAACATCCTCAAAATCCTAGATCTATTAATGTACCTTAATGTGTAACCTTAGCTTGCAAGTTTAAGCTTTTAGCTAACAAAATGGAATTCAATGGGACCTCTTAGTCCAATATATGATGAAATAATCTCATAAACCTAGCTTTGGCTTAAATAACTCATTTAATAAATGATAATTTCATCCATGTCACCTTTTAATAATATGTACATTAAATAGCAACCCATATGGTGTTAATGAACAAAAGTTAATGAAAACCTAAGTCTAAGTGGACAGATAGATTCTAGAGGTCCTAATTAGCTAGTGGTTCCAATTTGGAGTCAATAGGGCTTCATTTGACCCTTCAAATACATTAGGGAAGTTAACATATAGTTTGGGTTAATTATTCTTTGATAATGTGATTTATCCGCCTAAGATTTCATTTATTTGAATGTCGCGCTGTTATTTCTCATATTTTTTCCACCTAAACTCAGTGTCACGCACGCTAGTATTAAGGGAGTCACTCCCAGCCATTCATTCTTGATCGTAGGGACGCAGGGTCGTCTCCTACCTTCAGTAGGAGACCGGAATCAGGCAACCAAAGCCTAACTCCTTATCCGACCCCCCTTTTGGCCCCGATAGTGTCCCGTTTCTGTTGGTTTCTTCACCGATGGGATCGAGAGTGTCACGTGAGGTCAACGATCCTAGGTTTACCTGGACTTCATGCCTGATCCACAAAATGCCTTTTAGGGCTAAAAATCTCCTCACTGCCATTAGTTTACATGGAACCTCCTCGACCCTTAAACCTATATATATTGGGTTCTTAACGATCGTTGGCCTCATATAAGTGCTCCTTTTCTGCCAATTTGATCGTTGGTGCTCTTGTCCACATTGACGGATTAGATCTTTATATCAGACGTGCACGTTGAACGCCCAGCCTCCTTCACCATCTCCGGCCAAATTGGAAAGTGGGTAAGCATCTATGAACATCGAGCTTCCTTTCCACATGGATTTCGTGCCCTATTGTGATGTGAATCGTTGTATCCTATAGCTACCTTTAGGCATGCTTGCCGTCATTTTATCATTGCAATAACTCAGTAGTCATCCAGGCATCGCGAGGCAAGGACTGAGACTGTCGGGACCGTGTGAGTGTTTTTCCGTTCTTGGTTTTCCCTTTTGTGCTTTGGGTTTATGGTCTCCTATCCCCTGGATATCCCTCTGCTACTCTTCCACGGTAGTCGGTGGTTCTGGAGTAGTAGAACACAGAACTTCCCTTGTTGGGGCTTGTTGCCTTCGCATATATGCATGAGACTCATCCCTGATCCCAGTTTCTCACAAACGACCAAGTTTTCTACATGGTTTAATGGCTATTCTTCCCTCTAGAGTTGTGCCTCACGCCAGGTCTCAAGGAAGAAGATTCCAGGCTATGTTTTGACTAGAGTGTCCCTAGACGTTAATCGAGCAATTGATCTCAGAAGGGCAATATTGAGTTTTTGCATATATTGTTTTGTGCATCTGTTAGTTGTTGGGGCGAGCCCCCTTTTCTAGCTGGCTGATAAGGATTGGTCCACACAAGAGTAGCTTGGGCCTCCTATATGCTAAGATGAATCAATTTGCAAACGTGGATTTATCCTACCTTCCTGTTGGCCGATCTTTGAAAATTAATAACGATTCAACTGATGGTCAGGAAATTATGTAAAAATATTCGTTGGAAAGGTTTTTCGATAAGGAACCTAATTTCAGTCTCTTCAAACCCTAGTTCTATAAGATCATACCTCATTTACATAAAAGGCTTAAATTAGGGTTTAAGGTGTAATTAAATTAATAATGATGCAAACCATGATTAATTTTAGGAACCTTGGACTCGAATCTGAATCAGGGAGATGGCATTACAGTTTGCTCCAATAAAGGTAAGTGGGTCTATGCACTTTGAGTATTTAATTAATGATTTTCAATCACTTTAAGATTATTGTATCACGATGATCAAGTTAAACCATATGATAGCTATGTGTTACATTTTCAAAAAGTCTTAAGTTGATGCTTCTAAAAGTTATCATATGATCCTTATCTTTTAAATTTCCTATTTCAATAATCTATGTCATGTTAATGTTAAATCCAAGTAAATAATCATTATATCAAGTTAATGATGAATCATGTAATTATTTGCATTATTGGTCCTCATTATGTTAATGTTGAGCCCTCAGGCCTTATGAGTTCAAATGGAACATTATGGCACTCTAGTGCAAATCATGAGCTCAAGTGGAGCATAGTTATGGCATGTTTGTGCAAATCATGAGTTCAAGTGGAACATCAGTTGAGCCTACGTGCCTTATGAGCACAGTTGGTGCACAAGTGTAAAAGACATTATAATTAACCAATTAAGAGCATATTATGTGAAATCAAGTTTTATTGTTCAGTTACTTTTATGACTTTTCTTATTTCCCAGTTATTAAGTTATTATAAGAATACTCAATGCCACTTACTCTAACATGTTTTCCATTTTGAATGCATGGTTGGGGACGTGATGTCCACATGAGGAAAGAATAAGGGAGCTTAACTAAGGAGCCTACATTTGAAGGATGGATTAAGAGATTAGACTTGGTGGGGTTCCATCTACCATTCAGTAGATCCTCTAGTCTAGTTTATTTTTCCATGTTTTAGATTTTCTTATCTTACATGTGTTAGACTTGAGATCAAGATGAGACAGTTTATGCTTTAGTTTTTCTTAGCCTACATGTAATAGGTTTTGATATCGGATGAGATAGTTATGTCTTTCCCTTTTTATGAACAATGTATGAATCTATTTTTGAGTTAATGCAAAGTGTGTCATTTATCTTATTGCTTTTGAGTATCATGTTTTGTAATGTTCCTCCAAGCCAAGTGACCCATGTTATGGACAACATTGGGTTTTCTTCCGTTGCCATGTATGTGCTTGGAGGGGCATTACAGATTAGGTATAGGAATGGATTCCCAAGGAAAGATACTATGACCTAGAATGATTAGTGTTTTCACCTTAGAAGAGATAGAGATAGATGTTTACCTAGTTTAGATATCAAGTATCAACCTAGCCCTAATAATGATATTGCCTCTTCATTCCCAATGGTCATGGCCAACCAATTGATAGTTGAATAGGGATGTCATAAGCATCATACCTTTTAATGCATTTATCCTTTCTTACTAGTGCATGTGGTATAGACACGTGTACTAGTAGGCTAGTGAGAGGTGGCATGACGAGATCCCACATCTTAGGGTATGTGCATGATCATCACATATCTTGAAATGTAGGAGGTACCTAAGATGCCTAAGATTAGATAGTCATATATACCTAATGGTAGAAAGTCATGACATGGTTCAGGTAGATGTCTTAAATATAGTTATGAGTTGGTTTCATAAACCCTAAGTATAAAAGATGAGGAGTAAGGTAATAGTTAATTCATGCTCACATAGATATTTTGTGAAATTTAAATGTCATATGATACATAACTCTTTTCATGCAAAATTTTGAACATAATTGAACCTTTATATGTTAATTATCAATAAATGGAGAAGTAAGAGAAATCCTAAGGTTAGTAGTAACCAAAAGAAAATTTTGAGGATGAAATTTATTTTTAAGGTGGGTTGAATTATCACACCCTGATTTCCATTATTACTTTAAAATTTAGAATATGATTTTATTAAATAATAATAGTTTAAGGAATTATGTAAAAGATCATGAAATGATATTCCTTATAAGATAATGAAATAATAAAAAAATGAGACACAAAAATAATTTTCTCTTTTGTATATGCATTATGTTTTCCATTAATTCAAATTGATGGATATTAGTTTTCCATTCTTTTCTCGCTCCTATATTTGAAAATGTTCAACAAAAGAGGATCAGAATTCAAAAATATGGAATAAGTTAACTTGGGCAAGAAATTTCCCTTTTTCCCTTTATAGTTTTTAACATAAAAAGAAAGTAACATTAATCTCTCTTTCTCTCTTCTCTAAGAATTTTTTTCCAAAAGGCATAAAATTAGATGACAATTAATAATCTCACTTTGGGACTCAAAATAATAATCATGGAAAGATGTTACACTTTACCTAATCTTTTAAATGCATGAAATCAAGATTAATGACAAATATAGAAATTATGAGCAAAAATATGTGAAACTCAAAATTTATCGACTAAGAAGGATGTAGACTACCTTAATTAACGTATGGTCCAAATTTGGTTTCATTCCAAAAATTTTTGACCAGTCAAATAAATATAAACACAATGTTAATATATTGAACGCGTGCAAAACCAAAATAATCAAACATTTGTTATTCGTTGGTCAAAATTAGTCAACATGGAAACTATATATTTAAATTAGTAGAAGTAAAGATAGAAGGACAATTTGATTATTTAATTTTTAACATTCCAAAGTTCGAATAATTTAATACAATGTGATCAAATTTGTAAGAGCGATATATCAACTGAGACTATAGAAAATGTGCTTTTGACCCATCACCTTCCCAACACTAGGAAGTGTGGTATGGAAAAGGAGATATAATTATGGATGATAAGATGTTATGTAAGTTGGAAATAAAATTGAAGTATTTAATGTTGACAATTAAAAATAGTTTATTGATACATAGTCATAATATTGTTTTGAAGGAATGAAAATTATATGGGAATGAGTAATTGTATTCAATAATTTTTAAATAATCTTGACCAAGTTATATACCTTTTTGAAGAATATATAGGAAATTTTAAAATATATTCATATACCCTTTTGAATGATTTTATTGACTTTTTCTAAACTGAAATAGTTGGTTCAAATATCTATAGTACGAAACCAAAAGTTAGAGGCTTTGTACTTAACAAAGATTAATGGTAAATGGTTATGAAAATAGATAATTCGAGTTTTCTATTAGAATAAGAAATATATAGTAATGTAATAACATTTTATTTGAAATTTATAGAATGTGTGATAAATGTTTGGAGATAGAGAAGAAAACATATATGTAATGTATTAAATTAAATATATCGTCTTTGGATTTTCTTGAAATAATTCTACTCATGCTTTATCCTGACTTGGAAGGCAAGAAACAAAAATTTGTATAATGGGAGGGAGTTTATAAGGATTCGTGGGACTTATGTTTTTGGAGTTTCTCCATAACCCCGCTTTACCCTTCCCTTATCCTCCTTGTCCTGATCCCCGTTCTCCCCCTCCTTTATCGATGTGCCACGGCAAGGGAACAAAGAAACGGAGGGTGATCTCCTACTCCTCCCACACGATGTCTCCCCCTCTATTTTTGCAATGAACTAGGCATACAGTCATCACCTCTTCTTATGCTTACAATGTCGGTGAAGGATCACCACTTTTGTGGCATCATAGCCCTATGTACATGGATGCACAATCATATGCTTTATGTAGTTGGAATTGATATAAGTAAAACTAAGGTAAATTTACAAAATCAATATTTGAGTTTTGAGTGTCTGTTTGGGGACTTTAAGATATCACTAAAAAGAATTTTGAGTGTTCTATGTCCTAAAAATATGTTTAGAATATGATTTTGACATTTTTATTTAATATTTTATGTGTTTCAAAATCTATATGATTTTGATGTTTTATGAATTAAAATATCAAACATTTTTAGAACTTAATGAATGTTTTATGGTAAATATATTTTCATGTGTTTAACATGAACCCAAGGTCTGGTCATTCTAATTTGAATTTTTATAAAGGCTTTTGATGTAAATACTAATAAAGGGTTTTTGATATTTCACCCATAGTTTGGCTATGGAATGATTTGATATATCTGATCACACCCTATTACATGGTATCGTTATTGTTTTCAAAGTTTTGATGAGGTTTCATACTATTTTAAATTAGTATTTGGTTTTACACTCAGGAGGATATTATATAATGTGATTTATGAATATTCATGAGATATTACATTACATATATTCTTAACCACTATAGAATAGAGTTTTTGGTATTTATATTTTATTTTAGCCAAATCAAAGTAACTAGGCACATGATTAAATATGACGGTTTCCTTTTGATCATAGATTAATGTGTTCGCATATAGTACATAGTGTGATTAGTTATGGCTTATTCGAGTATGAGTCTTATAGTGATTATGTAATGTGAGTTTTGATATACACTCAATGCCAAGATTTCTATCATGGTCTTACATTAGAGATTGATTTAGTCTAAGTAAGAATCATATTTTGGTATACAAGGTTAAGGAGATGGGGGTTTGAGATTTAAAATGAAAAAATTAAATACACATGGACTTACAAAAAAATTTTGATGTCCATGTGATTATTGAAAAAGGAATTGAGATCACATTAAAGAAATCATCAGTATCAAAGGTAAGCGGGCCACACATATTTGGTATAAGTAAAATTTGGTTTGTTGAATGTTTATTTTATGGTTATGCACATTATTGTGTTTCATGAATTGTGAATGTATTCTCAAAAAAGCATGTATATCTATCATTGTTTGTCTGATTGTTTGATTATAGTCTATGGTAAAATCCTAATTAAGATTATGATTAATATTAGTGAATCATTCTCAAGAAGGGGAAACCCTATTGTGGTTTATGAGGGAGTAATCCCATTAAGACACTAAGAGGGAGAAATCCCAATAGGATTCAAGGGGAGAAATCCCATCATGTTTAATTTCAAAGATTGTGGTAAAGTTAATGCTAAGATAATTGGAATTGAATTAGTTTAAATATGCTTCTCGAATCATGGACCTCAAGCAGTCAACAATGGATATCCTAGCAATCATGTACTCTTAAGTGGGCGTCATAGAGAAATGCATATATTTACTATTTAGTTTTTCATGTTATTAACGACTCATGAATGCTTAAGGTAATCCATGTTAAAGTTTATATCAAATTATTTAATGTCATGTCAAATTATTCTTTCCTATTTTACAAATTTCCAAATAGCACTTACTGATGTGATGTTTGTTTTGCATGGTTGGGGATGTGATGTACACATGACTTGGATCAAGTGAATGATAAAAAGGACAATCTTGGAATAGAATTATCAAGCTTAGCTTGGTGGGGTGTCATTTCCCAAGCCAATCCAGAGATTTACATATCATTTACAATATGCTTAGTCATGTTATTACAAGCCTACTTTAATATATTTAGATTTCAAGATAAATCCATTGTAGTTTCAATGTCCAAGAACTATGTATGAATCTAATTTCATTCGATGCAAAGTGTTTCATTTATTCAAATTGTAATGATCAACATATTGTGACACCCCCTTGATTAGGAATGCTTTCACTTAGTGATATATTTATGTAGTGAAAGGTGGATCTTAAAGGTTCCAACGACAATTGTGCCATCCTCATACCACCATGGTCGTGGTACTAACTGGGCAATCCTACCTACACTATTTCTCCACTTTTTTGGTAGATATTTCTCCATCACACCACGACCATTCTCATCTACCATGATTGATCCTAGCCTACCCACCACCACCATTTTTCTCAAAATGGTTGTTCTACCCACCTAACCCTAGTTCTGCCCAACACTACTTTTACCATTCTACCCCCACTTAACTGCAACTTCCTAGACCACTATATTGACATTAATGTCAGCTAGGGGTCGAGGGTTAGAACCTCTACATCTTATTATGTCCTCGTGCCCTCACACCTATGACTTGATCTCTCTTAATCTAAACCCTAGCTTTCTAGGATTTTGACTACATCCATCCACTCTTCCATGGTTCCCATAATTGGAGTGAAGGATGAGTGCTAGCTATAGAAGAAATGTCTTCATAAACATTCATGGAGTTTTTATCTTCCTTTCCCCTTTCTTTTGTTCATTCTTGTACTATGAGCAGATATTCCCTTATTAATGGGTTGTTTTTAGGTAAAATGTTACTATGATAACCTAGAATAGGAAAATGTTTATGTAAAACGTTATATACTGATATTAGTTTCATTTTATGATTGTTCTCTCTCCCTTCCTCTTGCTTTGGTTATTATGTAACAACCTAAGGTATATAGAATAGAGTGATTTTGGATTTTTCATATGACAAATCCTAAGTTACCTTGAGGAATCTTACTAGTTTTCCCCGATCTACTAGCCCTAGTGTGAGATCTATATATCTAAGTATGGATATCCTTTCTCTCTCCCTTGGCAAGGAGCATGTCTAGCGGTTATATAGGGAATAATAGGTGGTGAAACACCCTCCTCCTTTTATGTATACCACCCCATTGCACCAGGTAGGCAAGGATACTCATGATTGGAACCCTAGACTAGGTTTGATCTAGGCCAAGTATTACCTATAGGTGACAGGGACTAGTTAGACTATGTTTGTTTTATTTGGAGACTCTACCTTTTTCATGTTTACATCAATGGAAACTCCAATTGTAGAATCAATTAGTAACATACTCCAAAACAAGCCACTACATATAATCATTTGTCAAAATGGTTAGATCTATAATTAGGTCTATAGGGGGTGAATAGACATAAAACCACTTAAAAAACTCATTAGACCTTAAAGATATTCCCCAAGATAATATTGCAAGTATGAAAATCAAGGGATAGATATATTGAACAATCCATAAGTGAAGGTGCTATGCATAGTGGTTCCATCTAAAAGGATGTATCTCCACTACCTAGAAGGGTCAATATCAAGGATTTTCAACATTGTGTCACTCCTTATATTCAATTATAAGAGTTCCTACAAATGACCACCCTTTATAGGTCAAGGGATAACTAGATTCCATGTTAGGCCAAGGGAGCCAACTACCATACAAAGGACTTATATATCCATGAAATTGGGTCTTTAGCTTTACCAATGACTTACCTAGTCTTGCAACCAGTCTTCACCCATCTCCAAGAACTTACCCACTTTTGCAATGAGTCCACTCTTGACTTGGATCTTCTTCTTTTGATTTCATATTCACCAAGGAAAAGCTTTTTACCAAGGGCCTCCTTGTTTTCTTATTCTTTGCATATCTTAGCCAAGAGAGAGAAATGTCATATTCATGGTAGAACTAGAGACTAGGAGGTAGAGGAATGTGAGCCTATATCTCTATTATAGATTTCCTACTCACTCTGTTGTATGTAGAAGTGATTAAGCTTATGACCGTGGATAGAGGCATATGGAGAAAAATATCTCGCAGTTACATTATAGGGGACTTCATAGTACTTGGCTAACCATGGGATGAAGCCTAAGGGGTCATCCTTTTAGATGAGGAATCCATCTAAATGTTAGAGTCAGTTAGGATTATTTCTATCCATTTAGGGGAGAGTCTCGTGGATATATTTCACTTTGGGACTCTCCACAATAACTATTTTACACTTTGCAACTACAATGTCATCGATCGAGATGCAAGGGGGTATCTCAGTCGATGACATTAAAAGACAATGCTTTTAATGTCATCATCCGAGAAACTATTATAATTAGCATCTCGGTCGATAATCATGCATGATCAAGGCAATAAGCTTGTTAGGATAGATGTGTTCTAAGACAATCTCAACCACTGAAAAATGATGTTAACCAATTGATTATCTTGTGTAAAAGTACAATAGTCATTGAAATATTTAATACTATTACAATTTTGAGCTTAGTTACAAGTCACACTATAGTTGCAAGTGTTTACAGAAATAATCTAAGGAAATAAACTATGTAATCTTTGATTTTAATCTTGATCTTTTGTAAGTATATGTATATATGTGTATTTATATATGTATATATAGGCCATTCATTCACAACTCGTGTGGGTAACTAAGGTTAGTTACCCATGCATCTATTTTGTAATAGGAATACAAATATTTGTAATGAGATAGATAATGTTGTAATGAGATGAACAAAATTGTAATATAAAGACTCAATTTGTAATACTATGTAAACGATTGTCATATATATCATTTTTACTGTATTTAGAGGGCAAACAAAAAATTCACACTGTGTTTAGAAAATGAGTCTTTGTGTTACAATTTTTGTTGTCTCTCATTTTTACTGTATTCAGAGGGAGAACAAAAATTTCACGCTGTGTTTAGAAA